>JAVXUL010000002.1:6002406-6031273 GCA_035590515.1 Trichilia minutiflora | reverse complement strand
CTAATAAATTATCCCTGAAAATCAGGGATTACACAAAATCTGCACAAAATCTGTCAATTATCTCATATTATTCGACAGATGCCAATGAAATGATACTATTACCTTCAAGTCAGGAGTTCCACCTTTGTGCCTTGTATATCGAAAATACATATCACAAGGCGTAAACACTCTTTCAAGTAAAGCACCAGTGCGCTTTACTTTTGGAGAGTTTCTACGAATTTTAGGCAGCCACTGCAGTCCAGCCCCTGGATCAACATCAGTTGGTGCAACATGAGCCTGAACATGCTCCAACATCACAGACAGCTCCATTCGTTTCCATGTCACTTCAGGTCCACAGTCAGGAACATGAACATGATCTGTACCAAGTGCTTGTTCAATCATTTCATATCCAAAACGAAGGACTGAGTGAAATGACCGGGCCAAAGCACGGCCACTGACAGCAGCAAGCAGAAATCTGCCCTGGTAGTCACAAAGTCATAAAACGTAACATGAATCATGCATATAGAAACCTGATAAACAATTTAAACTATACAAGCCACACACAAATATTATCTAATTTAGACTTGAAGAAACCGGAGATTCAATCAAATTTTAATAACTAAACCTAAGCTTTTAGCTTCATTTTTTTTTTTTTTTTCACTTACCAGGGTGAAAACTAGTGAACACAAAAGGATAAGCGTAAAATAAGAGGAAAGTTATTCAGGCCAAGAAGAATGTTAGTTTCCAGGATGATTTTTTTGAAACATTATTGAATTAAAACTGTGTACCCAATTTATCAATTGTTCAAGAAAAGTTGTTTCCAAAATTTTAAAATATATAACAAGTTCTTAACAGCAAGGTTGTACGATCAATGTAGAACCTCTTCAATCATTAATATGTTGGTAGGCATAATTGTACTTCATACAGGTTTTTAAAAATATATTCAGATGTTTCCCTGATTAGTTCATTATGTTTGAAAATATATCTTTACAGATACAAAAAGTGCACAAAATTGAAACATATTTTAAGCATTCTAATATGAAGATTGATTAATATGAAAGGGGGAAATTAAAAAATGGAAACGATGACCATTAAAAGTTGATAACTTCTTCCTTCTGACCTTGAAATCTCAAGGAAAAAGTTCACGGCTGAAGATATAACTTATATTGAAGTATGCATTCAAACTTACATTAGCCTCTTCTGAGTGAAGATTGAATTGTGGCTCAATAACGTTGACCATGAAATGGCGTGTCCCCTCTTCCTCTAAATCATTGCTATTTTCACTTTTTGCTGGTAATAAAGCAAAAAAAGTACATCTCAGCTGAAATCAATGGCATAATACAAAAACATGCTTGTTGAAAAACTTGATACAGTGTCACTAAATCTGGCTGAAGTGAGGTTTAATATGCCTGCTTTCCTTCTAATAGACCCCTAAAAACAATAATGCACTTCCATATTCCAAGCTAAAGTTATAAAGGTGTTCTGAAAACATACCAACTATAGCAGATGACAAGTTCTCCACTTTAACTGACTGCAATGGAGATGAAGGCTGTCCTGGAGTCTCCCCCTGCTGACAAGGCGAAAGGGCATCTCGGCTTGTAGAAGGGGATTTAGAAGCATCATCCTGAAGGATTTCAGTTTCACCATGTTTCTGTTTCTCCTCAAGTAATTTCTTCTGTGCATACTGCCGAGAAGGAGAAGGCTTTGAAGTTTCAAATGCTTTGGATATCCCCCCAACCCAAGACCAAACAGCATCTCTAT
Source organism: Trichilia minutiflora (assembly GCA_035590515.1). NCBI lineage: Eukaryota > Viridiplantae > Streptophyta > Magnoliopsida > Sapindales > Meliaceae > Trichilia > Trichilia minutiflora. The sequence goes on along the minus strand of JAVXUL010000002.1, from coordinate 6,029,533 downwards.
TCTCTATTGTCCACAAAAGCTTGAGGCCATAAACAAAAACACGCTGACAATTATCAGCTATTACCACATTGTATCCATCATCATCACCTGGGTCAGATCGTGTGTGCTCATCACTTTCACTCCCATTCTCAAACTCAGACCTCACATACGTCATCTCAGGATTTCTTCTCCCAGCCTCTAGCCATGCCAATAACCTTGCAGGGTCCGCCTTTGGCGCCTGCCTTCTGATCGTAAAATAATCAGATGACAATAAAAATCCATCATCCCGGTGTTTCTCCGTGCAACCATTCATAGAATTGCATTTCTCGCTAGGAACTCTATCCATGGATGCGGATTGAGAACTTTTCCTTGTCATTTGAACTACTTTTGCAACAGTGGTACAATCTTCTTTATTCATAAAAACCTTGGGGACATGAAGGTCAAGACCCTGGTAAACAAGATCAAGAGGGTCACGCCAGCATTCAAAAGTATATTTTTGCTTGCCACGACTATAACAGATTTCATACTTCAGCGTTGACATATTAAAAGTCAGTCCTTTGGCTGGATCATCATCATCCAATGGCACATGTTTTATACAAATAGGAGTAACATCTATACGAAGCATAAACTCTGTCATGACCTTGTCTAGAGGCAAATTGCCTGATCTGACAAATCTTGGAACTCCAAAACGAGTCCACCGAGAGAAGGTACGCAATTTGTGAGGAGGAATATAATTCAAGTTCCAGAATTTGCTTAACCAAGCTAAATCATAAGGACCAACATTCACTTTTGGTGAAGCTGCTGGGACATTCTCACTCATATAAGGTGGACCATAGACAGTTCCATCTACAATGTTGCTATCTTCCATGGAGGCAGGTGAGGGAACTTTCTCACTTGCAGGAAGAGAGGGACTAAGAGAAAAATTCCACCGGAGTGAGAGAGAAGTAGATCTGAAGGGATCAAAAACTTTTTCACAAGGTTTGCCTTCAACAGGAAGTGAAAATAAATAATGATTCAAAGGATTACCAGAATTGCAATCCCAATCCATTGTAACTTCAAGAGCAAAGATTGGAGATTCAAGTAATGCACCAGAGGCACCGGCTGGAAGCTTTAAGCTTCGACTCTTAACCAAACTCTCCAAACTACTAAGAAAAATCTTGAAGTCCTCCGCAGAAACTTGAACACGGCCATCTGACTGCTGAATCTTCATTGATGCTGATGTGATTTGAAGTTTATCGAGCCTTTCATAAGGATCAGTAGTTGCAAGAATGTTCCATCTAGTTTCAGAAAACTTTAACGTGATATTTCCATGAATGTAATTTCTCATATCATCCCACCAGGGTAAATTCTTTTCTTTCTTCGGCGGCAGAATTAGTGGACCTGGATTTCTAACACTTAAATTAGCCCTACGAAGAGCTACTGTAAAAGCATAACTCACATCAGCAAAAGCTGGTTCATATCCCACTCCGAAGGACACATCTCCTTTCTGAAAATATATGAGCAAATCTGAGTAAGTTTTCATTGGCGGGGTTGTGCCACTGGCAGAACGAAGCATGCGGACCTTCCTCCATCTTCCAATGAAGACATCTTGGTAAATTTGGGGTTGAAAACAAGTTGCCTGGTTCCAACAAAGAACAGTCATAATCACGAGAACATAAAAACAAGCCCAAAAGTTGAGACATTATGCAATAGATAGCAACATAACATAACAAAGCCTGAGACACAAATACAGAAAAAATGGTGATTTAGCTTCATAGAAAATTATTCAACCAGTTATACATGCTTAGTTTGCTAACATCCAAGGAATCTTTCTGTTTTTTGTGCTTACAACAACTTAAGGAAAAGTAACAATTGATTGAATATTTCTTAAAGGAAATATACAAGAGTTACATTTAGGTTTTAAGATATGGACTTCTTGGTGATTATAAACAACCATATCAAATAATTATTGGTTACATCAAACTTCAATCTTTTTTTTTTTTTTTTCTAACAAGAAATGAAACTTGAATTATAATAAAACAGTAGGGGAATTACAAAAAGAACAAAAGATGTCCACAAAAAACTGGATCAGCCATGACAACCACAATCGATACAAAATAAAACCAGCCGCTCAATTTAAGACTTTCTCTAAATGCATCAGAACATGGCAATCAACATAAAAGGAAATATTAAAAAGTCCTAACATGAGGAATGGAGGAAAAAGAGGAAGACAGCTATGAATCTTACCTGTTGGGCTAGCACAAGACGGCCTTCACATTTACCAGAAGTTGCAGAAAAAAGAGGGAATGTGTAATTTCTTATGTTTGCAAATAAGGTGCCCGTATTCAAGAGAATATTACTACCATATAGCCGTGAAAATGGTATATTGTTTTCACGACAAACAGGATCCAGCTTCCTCAGAAGCTCTTCCATTCCAGAGTCTCCACCATCAATCCTGGTCAAGCTTACATCTAACTCTGTAGCAATAATGGAAAGAAGAGAGGTTCTGTTAATGCTAGGCTTAAAACCAGCCTGAAACCCTTCCATACAGGCACCTGAACCTCCTGCTGGTGCTAGATTTTGGCATGCGTTGTAATAGGAACGGAAAGACTGTTTATAAATTTCTTCTTGCACTTTGTTAATAGCTGAAGGACCATGCACATCAATCTCAACCCCATTATAGTAAACCCTTTTCTCAGGAGGGGAATCATTCACTTCAGCAGACTTATGGCGTTGTTTGGCTTTAGAAATAAATTCCTCAAGAAATTTTAACCGGACAGCTAACTCACCAGCTTCATTCTTCATCAACTGATAATGTTCATCAAGCCAACCCTGCATTGGTTCTTCCTCAATATCAGCAGTTAGCTTGCGTATACAAAACTTCAAACAACCAAACTTCAATGAACTAGTCTTTTTGGTTTTCGAGTTTTGACTCTTCAATGGAAATATAAATTTAGTTTTGGCAGCAATTACAAGCTTCAAACCTCGCAACATATCCTCAACCGCATCATTAATAGCACGCAACTGCACTCTGTATGGCATGCAAATATGAACATCAAGTCCTTGAATTATCCAATCCCAAGTGGTGACTGCAGGTACATTTCCATCTGATGAATAAGTTGAAACACTAGGAATACGAGAAATTTGCATCCTGCTACTTTTGAATAGTCTTGCTCCATTAAAACTAAGAAGAAGTCCTTCAAGAAGCACTCCTATGCGAGCATTCTCAGAGAAAATTGACTGAACTTGAGCCATTGCTTCAACCCCATCTCCGACTAAAGCATATATGCTAAGAATTTCCACATCAACAGCAAATATGGATTCTTTCTTCTTGTGCTTGTCATGATGACCTGATTCTGTGTTAGCTTCTTTCCTCTGTTCTGTATTTCTTACACTAGAGACATCTTCCTCGTATTCATTACCAAGTCCCTGAAGTTTCTGATTATGAATCAGTAACTTCAACTGCAAGACTAGTTCAAAAAGTGCCAGATGCAAATCAGGTTCCCAACGAAATGTAATGTCAGTAGCACTGAAAAGAGAGCACACAGAGATATCCTTGAGACCACCAGACCGCCGTACAAATTTCGCATTCTGCATGTCAAACAATACCACTTTAGCACCAGCTCTATTTTCCTCAAAATGTTCTTGATATATAGATCTGGCTCTTTCAAGTTCCACCTGAGTAGACTGCTTTTCCTTGTTCACACACAAACTAAAATGGAAGATATCTAGAGAAACAGAGTATCTCAACTTCTGGGATTCATCAGAAATAGTGGAAATAATGTTTGCAGTACGTGGTGTACCATCAGCTGATACACTAATTACAATTCGACCACCCTGTGATCCATAATTTACACGCTTGGGATCTGCGACAACAGTGTTGTCTAAGCTTGTATATCCAACAAATTTTACAAAACAACGCTCAAGATTAAATTTCAGGAGACGAGTCCCTTTCCCAGGTGATTTAGATATGTGCCCTCCTCGGCTCTGCGTTGTTCTTTTACTAGAAGCAGATAGACTCTCAAAGAGGGCTTGAAAGGACATAGCAGTTACAATAAGTGACTCAACATGCTTGAAAGTGAAATAAACACCCATGCCAGTCACATCAACAGAGAGAACCGATTTAGATTTAAGATCATTTTCTTCGGATGATTCCATGTCCCTTTTCCCCCAGTCCAGATTAAGCTTTGCTACATGCATTAACAAACCTGAGTTCGACTCTACACCAAAAGGGCTTTCTTTCAATGATTCCTGATATTCATCTGCCATGTGCAAATTCAGCTCACCAAGTTCCATGTGTACTGCAGTTCCTGTACTTGATATGTTATTTGCAAATACATGTGATGATTGTGAGCACACCTGCAACATGTAATGGAAAATTTGAACAGAGTAATCATATAGTTCAGACGTCAAACAAAAGAATAAAGGCAGACAATGTGGATGACTACTTCATTAACAGAGTATGTTAAGAGTAAGACATAGAGACGTGATATGAATAATTCAAAGAAGAGAGACTTCAGATAGTACGTACTCATTAGCATTGGCTAGTCTTTTACTTGTTTTCTCTTCCTATATTCCACTATCCTACAAATACATCCACTACTCAGAGGAACTACTTTAGGCATCAACTAAAACATTAAAGTTTCCCAATGCCAGGAATTGGGATAGTTAAAATTTAAGAAATTAAATTTTAAGTCAAACTATGCCACTTATTTGCTGCTAGCTATATCTACGAGATAAAGACTGTTTATAAACCAAATAATTCCATCTCTTACATTTGATTAACAACTATCAATATGTTGGTTATGTCCTAATCATCAAATGCAACAGCAAAAACTTCCATCCTATATATATTTTATACCTGAAGAATTTTAAAAAAAATTCCGCAATCGTAGAAAATTAGTGCAATACAATATTACAAATAAAGGACTCAACCACATCCTCATAACCCAAAATAATGTGAAACAGAGACATTGACAAGCACAACACTTACATGATAGAATGGAGAATCACTGATACTATATAGAACAATAGTCATCTCGGGGGCTGAGACAGTGCATGTCCATAGGATAACTTTGGACTCGGTAGATTGAGGCTTTTCGATAGTAGAAGTTTCCTCTCGAAGCACCATTCTTTTCTTTCTTGACAAGTGGAGGAGCAACCATGGTTTTAATCTACTCACTATAATGTCGCACTGGGTACCTCCTAGCTTAATATCAATTTCAGCTCTAACAGGTGAGGTTGGCTGGAGGACCAGGCATCCCAAAAATAAAAAACAAAAAAGCATAAGTCAATAAAATTACAACAACAAAACATAAATGCGCCAGGACAAAATTTTTATCAGGTTCACATGCATTTAGAAAAAAAAAAGTTAAAAGAAACTTGAAACATTAAGGAAAACACAATAATTTGTTAGAGGACACTCGAAAAAAAGATAAGGACCTTTTACAAAGTGTAAGTGGATAAATAGACTGATATTATGTGCATTACGAATATAATTAGTTGAACAAATATGAAGGTTAAATACTACTACTTCCTCTCAGTATGACAGTAATAATAATCATCCTCTCCACTATTTTGAGGTCCTAATCAATTTCCATGAGATCTTTAACCAGTTCAATAAGTTATGGAAGGCCAAAGTTCCTCCAAAGATTCAAGTTTTAGCTTGGGTGGTAGCTTTGGGAAAAACGAATACAGCTGATGTATTGCCAAGAATGTACTCAAGCAAAATTCTTTCTCCATCTTGGTTTGTCATTTGTAGGAAAAATGACCAGACAGCAGCTCATCTTTCCTGCAGTGCCAAATTGCATCTTCGTTGTTGGCTATTCTTTGTAAGGAAGCTAAGATTTGGTGGGCTGCTCCAAGATCTTGTGAAGATTTTTTATAAAGAATTTGTATGCTTTTGGTAAGGGAAAGGAATACAAAATGTTGTGGAATTGTGCTATCTTGGCTGTGTTATGAGGGATATGGCAAGAGAGAAATTAATGCATTTTTGAAGATAAGAAAGGGGAAGAAACCAGTCTTGGGAAAAAGATTCTATTTATTGCTTCTCTTTAGACCTCTACTTCAAAGAAATTTTAGATATCATTTGAATTTGAATTTTTAAAATTTTCAAATTATTAGTTCCTATGATAAGGTTTACACATCTATACAAGGATTGTAAATTGTTGTATTCTACAACCAAGAATAAGAATACCATAGTTATATAGTTCTCTCTCACTTTTGTGTACAACAATATATTGGGACATAACTTAAATAATGTATATTGAATATGCACAGTATAAATGATATTTACATAAGTAACGAACATTAAGCATTGTTAATTTAACAAAAATTTTTTGCTACAGAACACAGGAGTAATATAATGAGCAGTTCTTGTCTACTCTAGAACATACATAAATGAAAAGGAAGAAACTTGACATAAAGACTAATCTGCAATGGCTTAACTGCACAGGACTCACCAGTATTGGAATGTAGACAGCGGAGAGAACATCAACTTTCATGATCTCCACAATAGAAGTGCCACCTTCTCTTAGAAGCTGAAACAAAATAAATCAATGTCACAGGTGTCGAAGCTGAGACTTTTATACTTAAGTAATGAGATTTAGAGTCAACTGTCACAATCATACATGTATCTCACTGAAATCCAGTACAAAATCAAGGCGAGTACTCTCCCCAACATCTTCATTGGATCGTGATTTGGTGCTTTTCAGTTGGATGCCTTTAACGTTATTCTCCAGAACAAGACCATGTTCTAGGTGCGTAAATCTCACATCCAGTTTTGGCAAACTGAAGCAGACCTATTAAAGGAAAATAAAACTTGTTCTCTTAGTGTTTAGCCATGATTCATAAATAGGCATCAGGTATTCAGGTTCCTCTTTTTGGATGAAAATTTGAAGTGCTCGAGTTGGTTGCAACAAAGATATCTCCAATACACCTCAAGTAAAATGCATACCACGTACAAAAACTGCCTGACACCATAGGTCAAGAAATGTCCAGGAACAGAAATGGGAAACTACTAATAAAAATGGTCATTTGGCCTGAAGAGCAAATCTTTTACATAATTAAGTGATTAGAGCATCATAGCATTTAAAGCATTAAATTATTCATCCATAGTGGAATGTTTTGAATGAGAAAAATTTTATGGAATGAAGGGAATGACCTTTAGCAATGAAGAAATAAAATAAACCAAATACATTCACCCTTGAGATTGACAAACCCAACATAATTTCATAACATCCAAAATAATTATTTATTCACAAAATCATAAGAAAACCTACATATATCTTACAAAAATAAAGTTTTAGTCCTCAGTTTGATTTGCAACAATGCAAGGATGGAGGACATCGGTTTCCACATCCAACTAGTTTATTTTCAATGTAGAGACTTGAAATTAAACCGAACAATTAGACACACCTATTCTATAACTGCTGTACTTCAGTCAACGTTATTCTCTTAATTATGTTATGGGAAGATTAGCAGGCTCAGGCTAATATTTCCATCCATCTTTAACGTCCAAGGTGTCTATTTATCAATCTAAGTTTTACTATCCAGTCAGATTCCAACAGTTATTTTTCCAAGCAGCAAAGGGAAAAGTCAAACAATAAGCTAATCGCACTTACAATCCTTGAGTTCTAATGATTAAAGCAACTGGCATATACAAAACTTTATAGTCAATCTGAACAGGAAAAAGAATATTATAGTCAATAATTCAGTACAAGACAACAATGGGATAGACAAATTTGAATAACAGCAAGAGACAAAAACATAAACTGCATTAACATACAGTAAGTCATCTGAATAGTATGTCAAAGCCAACGAACCTTTTCTGGAAATATAGAAGCATACTTTGTAAATGCTGAAAGTGCTGCTTGCTTTTTTTGAGGCTTTTCAATCGCCACAGAATCAATAGTTGATCCCATAACTTTATAGGTGTCAGTAAAAGCATCAGATGGTTTCTTATTTTTTAAAAGCAGCTCCTCATTCAGGCTCACAGTGACCTCTCCGCAGATAATGTCCACATTTTGGATTATCACACCTGCTTCCCTACATCCCAAGGAATTCATTACAAGACCTTTCATATAAAGAAAACCAAGTGCCTTCATCATCATAAATTAAAAGGAATGATAGATCCACAAGTGGAGATGCAGAAGAAACAGAGGACAGAGAGGGAACTGTGAAGTACGGCATAAATCTTTATAAAAACTATAAAATAAGCCTAAAAATTTAATCTAGTTTAGCTTATTACTAAACCATATTTAATGCCAAACATGACTAGAATTCCATGATGTAGAATACAAAAGACTGAGCTGCCAAACAAAAGAAAAAAGAAATTACCTATTGTGGCCAAATTCACACGAGAGAGAAAACTCTTCACAGCAAAAAGGAGCAGAAGTCTTTTCCATCAAGGCTAATGATCCTTGGCTGGCAGAAACAAAAACCCCTGTGTTTAAGGTGGATGTTTGGTCATAGCTAACCCGTGGTTCACCTATGTGTACAAATATAGGTAATATGTGCAGCTTAACAAGTAGATCTGGCTTTGATCCACCATCTTTAGATATAGCCAGTAGCAGCTCCTTAACTTCTACAGTAGCATTGGGTGTCTGCAGTGTGTCAAAAGGTTATAGTGATTGGTGCAAAAACTGAAACAATGAATACAATAGTAAAAGAAAGGAAAAATTCAAGTAAAAAATTTGAAAATTTCAACCTCAATTTAACTAACTTTAGTAGCATTTTTCTTACTTGGATAGAACATACATGACATCACATGCCCAAAACAGTTTAGACTCAAAACAAATATGTTAGAAACAGTGACACTTCACCAGCATATGTGCAGCTTCAAAGATCCACAGACATGCATAAAATTATGAAGCCTTATTCAGAAGAATCCACTCATTAAATCATCACTTCATTTCCTGGTCGACAGCTTATAAAGTACTAATGCCCAGCCATTTAGCAAAATGTAACAAATAAAAAATTCTCTCTCTCTCTCTCTCTCTCTCCACAAATACCCTAATCTTAGTCAAGTAGCACAATGTTATCACAACTTTTCTCTCTTTCTCTATGTCCTGCTAAAAATCAATAATGGAATAATATTAAAATAACCCTAAAACTTGAATAACATGTATTTGTAAATTGTTAAAGCCCAAATCCTATAACAGAATCCTTACACATGAGCTTAATTAACATGATATCAAAACCATATTGACCAAGAGGTCTTTTGTTTGATTCCTCTATTCCATTAATCAAATGAGTGTTTGTGTATGTTCAGATTCAAAAGAAAAGTCTATTAATTAAATTTTGCCCACACACACGAGGGACCATGTTGGAGTTTAGGCACTATAATTATGTCGTACAAATTTAAAACTTTTGGGATAAATGGTTACAAGACATGCTACTGGAGCCTAATGCACAAAAAGCCTTGTGTTTTGATTACCCTTTCACTAGTAACAATACAACACAGAGCAATTGAGCCTGTGTGTGAATCCATGAGACTTATTCATTAAATCCAGCCCCCTGTGTGAGAAAGCATGTTATAGCTTGAATATGACTATTGTCTTCATTAAGCTTTTGGAATTAATGATGTTTCAGATGACCTAGAGATCTTATAGTCAAATCCCCTTATTCTATTAATCAAATGTGTATTTCGGTATGACTGAATACCCATGACAAGTCCATTAACTAAAGTTGATCATGCACAAACAGGTAAAGTTTTTATATCAGTAAGAAAATGAAAATTGTATTAAAGATGAAGAACCAGTACAGTAATGTGGACCAGCTGTCCTCCAGGGAAATAGAAAACCCAAAAGAAGGAAAACCAAAAAACATATTGTACTGTACAAAGTATACCCATTCACCCCAGAACAAGGCTGGGCAAGCCCTTACTGAGAGGTGGAGTTTAAATACATATATGAAGCTTCGAGATGTATAATTACTGAACATAAATCAGAGGAAAACGATAATAAAATAAAGAAAATTCAATTTATACTTACTTTAACAACCATATCTGTCATAGAGACCGACAAAAATCTCGCAATGTTAGCTACAAACATCCATTTTCGCCGGCCAGAAGAGCTTGAACTGCGAGGTTTTTGATTTTTAGGTTTCTGTGAGCTTTTACTTGATGGCCTCATTACAATTTCCAAGTCGCATATTAGTACTTGGAGCTTCGGATCCTTAGAAATGAAACCAACTCCAAGTTTGACCAAGGACTGTCGTAAGCTAAGCTTAATTTCACCAACAGATACAGATTCAATGGAACCCTGCAAATAATCAGTCATCAGAACAAGAATGTAATAATCCCATGAAGGAACCTAGCTAGTATCAGGTTAGAAAAACAGCACATCTAAATCTTTTCTTTTTTTTTTATTGTACACACATCTCCGTTGCATTTCACAACTATGCATAACAGATGGCAGATAATATCATTCTACCACAGTGTTAGTTTGAAGGATACATGCATCATTCATTGTTCAAAAAATAAAACAATTCCAGCCAATATGATAAAAGAAAAACCTTTTTGAACTTCACCATAACATCCCTCAAACATTTCCAACCACTAACTCGAAAGCTAACTGAACCTCCCACAATCCGGCTTAGAATCCAAGCCACCAGCCTGGAGGCAAATCTGAGGAAAAAGAAAAGAAAAGAAAGGCAGCATTATTTAACAAAAAATGATAAAATCGAGATCAGTCCAAGAAGTAAAGATTCATTTGTGATGACAATGATGAAAGCATTTGCTCTTTAAAAACACATAAATTACGATTCCATAAGATCATACCTAATTACATATTGATGATAAACCACGATGCAGTAACAGGAACACAAGATAGAAGGCAATTTGAAATGAATAGATATTTTTGAGTTATAGTTAGACCAGCATAAAGTAACTACTTGACCCTAAGTTTGTTAGCCTTTGAGGTTTGCAATATGAATCCTATTCTTCACTAATTACCTTCTATAACATAAATCCTTAGCAATCATGCTTCTTCTAAAACCCTCAACCCACTTCTTTTTCAGCCACTGCCTTCACATAACTCAAACAGCTCTTCCCACATAAGGTGAAACCATCTTAATGAAAACATTAAGAGGCAAAATGACAAGAAATGCAGCAGATAATATTAAACTATGAATTAGAATGAATACTAATGCTTTCTTCAATTCATGAATTAACCTGTGAGAACACAAGAAATGTCCCGCAATATGTACTGTTGTTCATAATATAGTAAAATATTGAGAGATCCACAAACCCATTCCAGATAGAGGTGGAAAAATAACTATAACAGAGCCATAAAAAATGGAAAGACGGTCCAAATTCTTGTTGTTGTTTTTTTAAATTTAAGGAAGTGAAAAGTAACCTGATATTATATGATTTCAAACATAGACTGATTCAAGATGACTGAAGAAAATCAAGCAGACAAAACAGGATGAATTTTGCATCAACTTTCTTAGACTCAAAGCAAAATGGAACTAACACAATAAACATTTTGACAACAAGAAATTCTTCACACAATGAAAGGAACTATAAGTGTGGAAACAATGACCAGCAATGCTTCTGTTACAAGGTATCTGGTATTTACTCTTTGAATACTGTTATATCAGTGACATTTCATTTTCTCAATGTCTCTTTCAGTAACCCACTGAGAAATACCGAAACATGTATTACTCCTTGATTGCCTACTTGATATTATGCAAATAAGACAAGCATTGCCCTCATTCTCAGCTTTAATATAAACAACATTAACATATCAATTGAACATAACTTTCAGTTAGTGCCCAAGTTTTTGTTACGTTCCCTATCATAGGTCAAAACAATAGGTGGTCCGTTTGATCAACAAGTAAATTGCATTCTATACATAAACACTACTTATTCATATAATATAAATTTCTAAACATGTTTAAGAAGCGTAACTGAACGACTTACATGAAGAGTATCCATAATGTGATGGAAACTATCAGGAATCCGACGAGGAAATTCACAGGAGAAGATGCCATTATCGCTGGTGAGTCTCTTAATCTCCGAAAATTTGTGTTCTTTAATCAAATTATACCCGAATTCCAAACAAAATTCAAATAGAACGCACATAACATAATCATTTCAAACGAAAAAAATAAATATTCATAAATGTAACAATAAAATTAAGAAACCCTGAAAAACAATCAAATGAATTGTCTAAAATACAAGTTTGTGTTTTACAAGGCAATGAGACTGAGTCATGAAGGCGTAGCGATCGGAGAAAATGTTTTCTGTAAGCAGAGAATATCGGATCCCGTTGATCAGAGATAGAAAGGGCTGTTATTTTGATTGAGGGTGACCAGTGATGGTTTTGATTCGCTGCCGTGAAGGTGCAGGAGAGTTTGTTGGGTGATTCCTTGACAATTGTGCATGACATGTCCCTATTGTGTCAGAAAATGGCGAACGTGTCTTTGGGGAGTGGCGCGAGGGGAAGTTTGTCAACGGGTCTGTTCGGACTTTGGGTTTTGGATTGGAGGAAGGCCGTAATTTAGTTACAGGTAGGCGATTATGAGAGTGTGTATTGGAATTTTATTGTTCCACGTCTCACACCACAACAAATATTTTGTAATTATTTTGTGACACTGCGGAAATTTTTTGATCATGTTCTAACAATGATCGAGATTTTTGCCTTAAGAAAATGCTACGAGGATCATGCAATGCACGTATATATACGTCATTTTATAGGATTTATGGACAGAGATCAATCTTGACTCTACCTCTTTAATTAACAATTTGTTACTGTATATATCGATATTTTCGTTTATTAAGACATTTTTTAATTTAAATTAAAAATTTAATGTATATTTTAAAATTTTAAATAGTAAATATAAATTTAATTTTAAAATTTTAAGTTTTACGTTTTGAATTTTAAGTTTGATATTTGATATTTTAAAATTTGCATTCTAAATTTTAAGTTCATACATTTAGTTATGTCCCTTTAATTAAAATTCAAACTAAAATTTAAAATTAAAAAAATATTTAATAATATAAAAATATTAATAATGATGCAAAAATTATTTTAAAAAATTTGGATTACTTATTATTTGATTAGACATTTTTTTCACTTAGATAAATTTTAATAATTAAAATTGCTAATTATTTTTAAAATTTCAAAATCACACTTAAATTATTATATTTTATTATTTTTTAATGTTATATATTCCAACTTTAAATATTAAATAATGTAATAAATAAAATAATATTTATTTTTTTTAATAAAAATTTAGTATCAGTATTTAAAATCCATTATTTATTATTTTTTTTTAAAATTAGTATCAATATTTAAAATCTATAACATTACTCTTTTCTTTTGTTTCTCAAAATCAGTCACACCCATTCCCAATATTAAAATAAATTTTCGTAATCATGTTTGAGCCGGTCGAAACATGGTAGGTAGCTGTTTGGGCTTTACTGGGATGATATGGGTTGTTTTAAGCCTAATTGTTTCTGGGCTTAAAACGGCCAACACTACTAATTAAAACTCAAACCCAAACTCAGCTGCTTTGGTTTATTTGTAACTCTCCTACACATTGGGGTTTCCGGTTTCGGCTCAGACGGTTCTTCTTAGTTGTTTGTACACTGCGTAGCAAACTACTTGTCGTCTTCGTTTTGTGCGGTTGTAGACTTTTATCGAGGGGGCGTTAAATTTGACTGCAGCAACAGCAGCGTTGGTGATTTTTTATAGATCATAGGAGAAACTATTGACAATAACTCAGGCTACAACGAAAGAGTATAGAAGTAAGTTTCCATTTGGTTTAATATCAGTTGTATTTTTTTTTATGTATTGGGATTTAATTTGGCTAGTTTATTTGGGTCGTAAATTATTATTTTTTTTTTGTTTCATGTTGTTGTTTTAGAGAAGCACCTCAGTTAGCCACGGGGTTAAAGGAAATCAAAGAAGGTTTGGATAGCGTGAGAAGTAAAGTGCAAGTTTTAATAACAAAGGTGCTAACTATATCGGTCTAGTTCAAACTTTGAGGAGTCTGATACTTTGATATGCTAAATGTTGAGGAGAAAATTGAGTAAGGTGGTGATTCACGCATTCTGATTGAGGAGACTACCAATTGTAAGAATAAAGGTCAAAGCTATATAAGATATATCATGATTTTAACTAAGGTTATAATACTAATATATGTAAAGTTATAAGTTATTATATGGAAGGCCCTCGTGAGAGAATAGTTTATTTCAAGTTCACAGTAATTTAAATACTCACTCTATGAACACCCGATCATGTAAACAGCCACTTGAATAGAAAGTCAACATAGGCAGAAAACTACTGGACATGAAAATTGCAATGATTATGTGGTAGATTATCAGTAATTTAGAGGGTATTTGATACTCAGTAATACCTGGGTAAACATCACAATTATGTGTTAACCCAAAAATAATCAATCATTAATCTTTCTTTCCATCACCCTCTATCTATAAAAGGATGAGGTGGTCAAATAGATGGAATTTAAATCTTTGTTATTTTAAGCTTCCCTTACTCTCTCTTTAAAAGCCTATACATGGCTTGAGCGTTGGAGGTTTATTGCTAAACAACCAGCTCCTTGACTGTTCTTTCTTCTGGCAAATTTCAGTCGGCTCCTTGACCGTTCTTTCTTCCGACAAATTTCAGTCCTATAAATGAGCTAAGATTTCAGTCCTACAAATGAGCTGAGACGACTCGGAAGCAGCTCAAATTTCAGGCAACAACACTAAAAGTTTTGTAACATATATTATTCATATAATATATTGTTATAGGTGAAATAAAATAATTATCCAACAGCAGATGGAATTAGCTATCTTCAAGCCAAGCATTTGCTGCTTCTTAACTACTGCCAATCAATTGTCTATTATTTACTTATCGATTGAGGGACATCTTGTTGTTGGGAGCCCTGTGGAAATAAGATTATATTTAGAAAAAGTACGTTTTTGTTTGAATTTTTTCTTTTTATATATCTTGAGCAGTAAGTTTTACAAGTTATTAATGTTTTTTCTTGTTAACAGATTCGTTTGTTTGAACTCCAACACTATATTAGAAGCTGACGAGTGCAAGGGTTATTGGCAATATAGAAAATGAATCCAAGTGAAAAAAGAATCGGGTGAGCTGCAGACGACAGAAGATTTATTGAAATATCATCCCAACCCGGACGTGCTTGTCAGTAAAACAGACATGACAGCTGATGTGAGGTTTTTATATAAGAAATGAGTATAATAGGTTGTTTATTCGAAGGTTAAAATTGGAAGGCCATTTTATCAAGTCCATGTCTATGTGTTTTAAGATGGTGTTGGTGTGTATAAACCCCCCAAGTTTACCCCTACTTCGATGGATGAGGATAAGATGTCAAGAAAGGAAAGAAATGCTTTACGAAAGGAGAAAGAGACACAACAAAAAGCTAGGCAGATTACTTATATGAGAGAATTGACGAATGATTAGGAGGGAAGACCAGAAGAGGTTGGTTTTAAATGATTTTTGGTGTTGTCATGAGTTTTGAGTCACATTATGTGTAGGTCGCTGATCTTCTGTTGTTGAAGGTGGAAATACAGGTTATAGAAGTTATTGGAACGGAAAGTGGAGAACTGACTAGATATAAGGAGAAGATGGAAGAGCGTGAATGGCAAGAATAGGAGCTCTTCACTAATGCTTCTCTTACAAAGATAGAGAAAAAGAAGAAGCAACACTTGGAAGTCAAGAAATGGGTATTCAAAATGAACTAATGGTTTTAAAGATTTCTTTGATTTATCATTTGTTAGTGTGTAAACTATTTTCATGATTTTTTTGCTTTAACGATTTTGTAATCTGTTCATACCAAGTTGCTTCGTCTTACTGATAGTTTCTACGATGAAATCAAAATTTCACCCATAGAAGAAAGTAGTCAGCTACCAACAAATCTCAGTAATATTAGCAATGGAATGCGAAAACAAAAGAAGCGGAAGGTATATCAAGAAGCGAAAACAAATGATGATTATACTTTCTTCTTTCATTTTCTTTATTTTTGTTTCTCTCTGTTGGGCTTGCGAGTAGTATAACTTCTACCTGCGTAGTTCCGAGAGAAAAGCACGAAAACAACTTTATTTTTGAACCTTTTTTTTTTTCGGATAATTTTATCGTATTAAAAATATAAAATTCACAATTGTTGAAAGTTCTTTTTAATTTTTCAAACCCAGCTTTCTTTGAAAATAGAAAACACTCCCGAAATTATAATTTTGGTGGTAAAAAATTGCATTTGTAGCAACACAATCCAATTAACGGCACAAAATTGTTAGAAATCGATGTGTATCAATGAATTTTTTTTATTCATATTAAATTTGGAATTTTTATACAAAATTAATATGTAAATTATAGGTTGGATTTATAATTTGATTTAAACATGAAAAAATGACAATTAGTATTAGTAATGAAGGTATTTTTGACTAAAAATCATTAAAAAGTTTTCAATACTTTCAAACTAAAATAATTAGAAATATAAACTTAGTTCAAAAGATAATTTTGCTTTAATTTAAAAGTGTAATTTTATTTAATTAAAAAACTCTCATTTTTGTATCAATTCGAAGATATAATTTTGTCTTAATCAAAAAAATATAATTTATCACTTATTGATGTAGTTTAGTGATGATGGGTTGAGTCTTAGATGTGTAATTTGGACTTATATTTTAAATTTGATTCTAACCAGTTATTTGTGATCTAAGTGAGATGTCTGGATGATAGTATATTCAGTTAATATCTTTCAGAGATTAGTTGGACGAACCTCATCGATCGGAACAAAACTCGAATATTTTGAGTTATCCAAAAAAAAATATAATTTTATTTTAACTAAAATTTTTTTCATTTTCTTTTTAATTAGAAAGTTCTTTACTTTATGGTATACTTTTTAATTAAGATAAAATAGAGTACTTTCTAATTAAAGTAAAATAAGAACTTTTTAAATTAAGATAAAATTGTGGCAACCGCTGTGAATTCAAGAAATGTATTCTATTAATTAGGATACATTCCAAAAAAAATGTAAGACATTCTAAAAAATATTTGTTTTATAAATCCAGTTCCTAAGTATAAATAAAATTTCAAATCAATTTCAAAACATAAACAGAATCCCAGATTCATTAAATCAAATTCATCTAAATGATATCACAAACCAATATCTTCAAATAAACCTTAAATCATATCATCACTCCATATAAATTCATAAAATCCATATATATATAAAGTTATAAATATAAACTCGCCCAAATATACATAAATACAAAATTTTAAATTATTTATTACTACTTTTGTTTTAGTAGACCAAAAATATAAACTTGAGTCAAGTATCTACAATAAGCATTAATACTCTGATCAAATCAATAAATGCCTTGTACACGACCAACTATCCTAAATATGAGAAAAAATGATGAGTATTAAGAAATAATCAATGGGCAGATAACTCAAGAAAATATAATACAGACATATTATTCAAAAGTCTTTATAAGTTGTGTAGTTAATATACTTTAGTTCCATTCACAAATATACGCATAACATTAGACAAAATAAATAAAAACATTTCAGAAAAATCAAAATATCAAGTCCTTTCAGTCTATAGGATTTTATCTGCAACTAATAGAGGAGAAATATCATAGTATGCTATGTTTTATAGAATTATTGGATCATATGAATCATGCATCCTATTCTATGCTACATGATTAATCTTTACTCTTGGATCTATTGAATTCCATTCATCCTATTTCATATCGCACACAAGGCCGACAATTAAATCCATGGCATTTATGGCCCCAAAATAACCTCAACACACAAAACATTGGCTTTTATAATTCATGCTACAAAAATATTTCAAAATATGTATTGATTTATGTGCAAATCAATTTTCAGATAATAGGTTTCTAACGTCTTAAACCATTCAAAAATATATAAATTTTTCAAGGATTTAATAAAGAATTAAAAATAAGTAAAAAGAATGTTCACTCACAATGCTAAGGCTAAGAATCACCCTTCTAATAGCTTCTTCAGGATAGAAATCTTCTAATCAAATCAACTAAGCTAAAAAGATCTAATTTAATCCTAAAAAGCTTTGATTGCTTTAATTTGATGAAATCCTAAAAGTGTGAACAATAACTAATGCTCCTTTTTCATTCTTCCGATTGATTCCTCAATCGAATCGATGAAACGACACTTGTAGGATGTAGAGAGCATCGAGTACAAGTGTTTTATAGTAAGAAACAAAAATTTAATCGGTTAAATATGAAAAAAATTAAAAGAAAAGGAATTGGAGTTCACTGTATAAGATAAACCTGTATGTAACCAAAGAGAAAAGCAAGAATGAATGTAAAATGAGAGATTCAGCCTTTTAAAATCATCAATAAATGTTAATGGTTAGGAAAATGATTGATTTAGCCTAGAAAATAGAAAAAAAACGAAAAATAGGTAAAATAGTCTTTTTATGTGTTAAATATTATTTCTTACATGATTTTTTGATAAAAAATGTTGATACTTTCTTAAAAGTATTGACGCCTTTAGTCTGAGTATCATATCTTTAGTTTGGATCTCAATACCTTCTAAAAAAAATTATTTCTTAACCCAAGCATTGACACATTTGTGTTAGGTGTCGGTATCTCATAAAATATCAATCAAATCCCTTAAAAAAATATCATTCAAGTCTTCAGTCTATTTTTGATACTATTTTCTTTCTATACAATTATATTTCTTTTATCTTTCATTAAAAATAAACGACTCATTAATTAAATTTCTCAACCATCAGAAATTTATATTTGAAGTTTAGATGCATAATTGAGACTTGAATACATATTTTTTAAACTTAATCAATTTTATCTAAAACTCTTATTAAACATCAAACGGTCTTATTTAACTAATAATAACACCTCGAAATTAATTTTTTTGAAAATAACAAAAATATTCTTATAGGTTAAAATGATCAAAATGTTCCTAGGTCAAAATACAGGGTTTATACTTTTGAGCTAGATAAAATGAGAAACTTTTTAATTAAGATAAAATTAAAATTTTGAATTAAGGTAAAATAAAAAACTTTCTAACTAAAATAAAATTACATTTTTGAGTTAAGATAAAAATTACACTTTTAAATTAAGTTTATATTTTCAAAGACCTTAGTTCAAAAGTGTTGGAAACTTTTTAATGAACAATTTTTCAGTCAAAAATGTATATACTACTAATCAGTATTATCATTTTTTCACATTTAAACCAAAATATAATATTTAAACTATGATTTATATGTTAATTTTATAAAAAGATCAAATTTTGTACAAGAATTTCATACTTAAATGAATGAATAAAAGTTATCTTTATTGATATAAAAAATTTTAATTTTATATAAACTTTTAGAAGAATATCTCTGTTGAACATCTAATAAGTTAAAAATGCTCAAAAAGTTATAACTCTGAAGTTTAGTACGGAAGACAAGTGTAAAAATAATTTTGAGAGAGAAGTACAAACATAAGTTTAAAAGAAAAATGAAAAAATTTGAAATGAGTAGAGTGTTTTTGTATTTGAATTTATGATGGTAAATTTGTTAAAAAATAAATTTTTAATTAAGTTGATTAAAAGTTTTTTTGGGTGCGATCAATTTAAAAAAAGAAAGTAAAAAAATAAGATCATTTTCGTATTTTTTCTAAATTTGATGATTGTATACAAATACAATTTTATGGTTTTACAAACACAATCAATTAGCAGGACTATAGCTTCTTGCTTTCATGTTACACAATAGAGGTGAACGTTTTTGGCCTATCTACCATATCAGGGGTTAACATTTTTGGCTTATTTATCGAGGTACCGAAGGATTGATAAACTAAATTTATACGGCAAATGGATTTAAAGGCTCTTGAACACCTTGGTTTTGGCAAAATATTTTAATATATTGTTTGTTTCTTAAAATGCATTTTGAAATTTAAATCTCTTATATAATGCAATGTTGTAGAATTACCGATAAATTGTTTTGTAATGTTAGATTGCTTGGATGAGCTACACAGTAGTGCAGGCAGCATTGTAGTTCTGGTTTTTTTGTAGAGTTGTGAATCTCAATGCCACATTCAATTGAGGAAACGGTATTCTGGTGTTCTTTCGTTTGAACTACCAATCTTTTCATTTTTTTCTTTTTCTTTTTTTTTTAAAGAAAAAAGAGAAAATTAGAGTGGGTTAATGAAAAATATTAATTAGTTGACTTGAAATTGATTGTTCATTTTCAAAAATTAACCCTAATAACTAATTAGAGTGCCTTTGTTAAACGTTTAGAGGGCAAGATAGAAATTTGTATAATTTCATAATTCAAGCTTTTCATGCAGGGAGATCATTTAAACCATAAAGCTCTACTAAGTTGCTAACCACTTCGTCCATGTCCGCAATGATAGTTTACATCATTGTAAGAATGATAATACCTAATACAACATCACAAATTAAACAAATAAAAAAAAATAAAGCACATATTGCAAGTTACTATGTTGAGTGAAACAACATTAATTTCAAACCTGCTTCGTCCCTGCCATGGCGAGCTGGATGAGAATGGGATGCTACCGTCAAGGAGGTTGGAGGGTATGGACCAAGCTCTCCTAGCTTCATATTTAGATAAACAAGCTTTATCCAAACTTTCATTGAATCATTTATTTGTTATGCACATTCAGCCCAAGATTCTCTTCTCTTCTTCCGTTTGAAAACAGCGTAGCATGTTCTTTCACTCGTTTCACCCAAGCCAATACCAATTACCGGAAATAAAATTGAATATTAGTTACTATAAGTTTATAACCTAATAATGAAATACTATAGACGAATAACGTAACAACATACTATAACATAAGGATGAAATACTATAGACAAATAATCTTAACATGTTAATTACTAAACAGTGATGGAGAAAAAAATGGAGGAAAGGGAGGCGGAGTAAAAATTTTTCAGAATTTTCCTGTTTTAACTAATAATTTTCAGAATTTTTTAAAAACCCAATCAACTATTAATTCATTATTTTTCTCTAATACAAAACAATAATATAAAAATAAATGTCTTAGTAAAGATAAAGTACAATGAGTCTATGATAAAAAATTTAAAAAACACAAATAAATTATCTTTAAAACGACATGACATAAGAGATAATGGAAAAAAGGAGAAGGCGTATTTTAACGGAAAAGAGGAAAAAAAAATAAAGGGGCATGGGACCATGGGAGGAGTGAAGGGTGAGATAGAGGAGACCAACTATTTTCTTTAATGTTTTATAATTTTTTTTATTTAAATATTTATAATTAGTTTTTTTTTTTAAATACAGTAGGGGTGATGGCAAATAACATAACATATTACTATTGTAAATAAGAATGGAATACTATACACAAATAACGTAACATATTACTATTATAACTATTAGAAGATAAAATTCTCTTAACTTCACTTTGTATGCCAACAAATTCTAACATTTTTCCGTTCATCAGCGAGCAATTAACAAGCAAGAATATCAACCCAATCTCTAGTATTATGTTCTATGATCTGGATAGAAGCATAATGCACCCTGCAATTTGCAGTTACCATTTCTGTGACCTTATTGGTAAAATTCCTGCACTAGTTTTACAAATCCATTTCCTCAATAAATACCTCTGCCACTGGGCTCCAATACTGTATGGGATTAGTCAGTTTTAGCACCTGTGAATGAAGTATGCTTGCAATTATAAGCTGCAAAAACAGCCTTTTAAAATTCAATTTATGCATTAAATGCTTATAAAATTACAGCTGAGACTTAATTTAAGAATGGTTATGTTACGACCTTAAATTCCATGTGGGTTAAAAATACTAATACAAAGAGGATGCAATCTTTTCTCGTAAATTGATTTTAGATTAAACAAGATGTCTCCCTCTACAAATACATGAAGTCCTATTACCAAGTCAACATGATGGTCTGGTAATTGCACCATTAATAGTTACCATCTAAAATATTTATCGGCAGATACAACACTTATATGTGGAAAATGATCAGTCCAGAAAAGTAAATTAAAGATGCCACCTCAAAGGTACAGACATTCAATGAAATCTGTGATAAATTGCGGGCAATGAAATTTATCACTTTTTCTATCGTCTAGAAAATCCATGAGAAAAATCAGAAGCCGATATTAACATTAAGTAAGAATGTAATGAAGCCGATATTCACATTAAGTAAGAATGTAATGAATCTTACATTGGCTATTGTAATCTCATTCCATTTTGGAGCTTTGCTTTGCAGGCTGGGATAAGTTATATAGTATGAGGCCCAGCACTAGAATCACACTGCCAAATAGGGAGAAGGGACTCAAGCTTGCACCCTCGGGAAGGTATGGTAATGGAAGGGACAGGATGAAAATTGAAAGTAGCACTACAGGGTAACAAAGGCACTGATTAGTAAAAAGCTAGTACAAAAGCATTAACTCATGCGCACCTGTGTAGACACGAGTATGTGAGAAAGAACACCTGACAACATCTCAACAAGAGAAGAAACAACCCCCGAGGAAATTTTCTTTAGCCTGAGC
This sequence comes from Trichilia minutiflora, assembly GCA_035590515.1. Taxonomy (NCBI): domain Eukaryota; kingdom Viridiplantae; phylum Streptophyta; class Magnoliopsida; order Sapindales; family Meliaceae; genus Trichilia; species Trichilia minutiflora. The sequence goes on along the minus strand of JAVXUL010000002.1, from coordinate 6,007,077 downwards.
ACCGATATGTTGAAAGCCATATTGGAGGCTATACACAGTATTGGAATTAAGGGAGCTCCATAACCTGAAGCAAGAAACAGATAAAGCAATAAGCAGACAAGTTGAGAAGAGCAACCTTCATGGAGTATCAACTTCATCGTAAGAAAGTAAAAACTGTTGAGAATTGATTCAAAGTCTAATTGGATATTATGATAAGACCTAGTATTACGGGTTGTTAATGTTATCTCTATTATTTAAACTAGTCAATAGCTGTTGCTAATAAATAACTCGGTAATGGGTGTGTGGACTGAGATCCATGCTCTGTTTGTTTCAATATAAGCCTATATAAACATAGGCACTTGACATTAGTTTAACTTTTAATAATTCAATAATAAAGCTAAGCACTTGAGAGCTTTGCTTCTATTTCCTTTGTTTTGTCTCTTTCACGTTCTTTTACCAACATATTTGGTATCAGAGCATTATCGGGTTTTGGTCCTTTTAAGTATTTGAGTGAAATACGTGAGGAAGTGTTATTTTTGGGTTTGAAAAATGATATAAGAGAATGACAACAGCAACTAGGTTTTAGAGGTAGTCATAGTCGCGATAACACCATAGACAGAGGACGAAATAAAGGGCAAAGACAGAGGACGAAATAAAGGGCAAAGACAGTCCAATGAGTAAGGAAACACGAAGAGTGGCATTCAATGTTATCATTGCAAAGGATATGGGTATATAAAAGCTGATTGTTGGTATAAAGACCAGAAGATGAATTTTGCAGCACAAAATAAAGAATAAAACAAGCTTTTTATGACTTGTAGTGATACTAATTATAAACCAAGTGATTTGTGGTTTGTAGATAGTAATTGTTCGAACCATATGATGGGCACCAAATTCTTGTTCCAGGAGCTTTGATGAAACACAAAGGACAAAGGTGCAACTTGGTAACAAAAGGGAGATGCAAGTTGAAGGAAAAGGTATGATGGGAATTGACACTAGCCATGGTAAAGTACAGGTATTAGACAATGTTTAATTTGTACCTGATTTAGGATATAATTTAGTGAGCGTTGGATAATTGATGGCTAGTGGATACTCTGTTTTAATTGATGACAATGCATGTGTCATTAAAAATAAAAAATTAGGCCAAAAGGCTTATATTAGCATGATTTCAAACAAGATGTTCCCGTTAGATGTTTCTAACATGAAGAATTTTGCTCTTGCTATAAATGCAAAGGATGACTCGAAGTTATGGCATTTAAGGTACGAGCATCTCAACATTAAGAGCCTAAAGTTGCAAAGTAATAAAGGTATAGTTCTCAGGCTACCAAAAATTGGCTATATTGATTTATATGAGGGCTACATTTATGGAAAACAAGTTAGAAAAACATTTCTTATTTGAGAAGCTTACAAAGCCTCTAAAAGTCTAGAATTAATTTATGCTGATTTATGTAGGCCTATGTAAACTGAATCCTTGGGTAGAAGTTGTTATTTCTTGATGATTATAGTCGCATACACTGGATTTATTTTTTGGAAAGCAAGTAAAAGACTTTTGAGAAGTTCCATAAATTTAAGGCTATGGTGGAAAAGCAAGTGGCTGCCATAACAAAGTTCTTTGCACAGATAGAGGTGGAGAGTTCATGGCAAAAGAATTTAATCTGTTCTGCAATGAAAATGTCATCCATTGAGAGTTAACAACTCTTTACACTTCGAAGCAAAATGGTGTCGTTGAGCAAAAAAATCAAACCGTTATGGAGATGGCAAGAAACATATTATAAGTAAGAAGACTTTCAAACCAATTTTGGACAGAAGCTATAGCAACATCTATTTATTTGTTGAATCTCTCACCAACAAGGGTGTTGTCATCAATCAAACTCTATATGAAGCTTGGCATGGAAGGAGACCATCTGTAAGTCATTTACAAGTCTTTGGATGTGTTGCTTATACTTTAGTAAATCCTTAAGTTTGTCAAAAGCTTAATGAAAAATCTGAAAAGTGTATTTTTATTGATTATTGTACTCAATCCAAAGTACATAGATTGTATAACCCTTTTAGTAGTAAGATATCAATTAGAAGGGATGTAGTATTTAATGAAAATACAAGTTGGAATTGAGATGAAGAATAGATGCAACAAGAGATTCCTGTACCCATTGGAATCTACCCAGATGAAAAATAAATGCCAACTTTTGCTGGTTCTTTTATGGCTTTACCAGGTTTATTAACTTTAGCTATACCAAACAGAAAATCTTCATCCACTCTTGAAGAGTTTTCAAATAAGATATCATTAAAGAAGTATAAATCTTTGGTTGATATATATGCATCTTGTCAATTTGTTCTTACTATTTCAGATCCTATAAATTATGAAGAAGAAGCTAAAAAAGAAGAGTGGTAGAAAGCAATGGTGGAAGAGATAAAAGCCATTGAAAAGAATGGAACATGGGAGATGGTCGACTTACCAAAAGGTAAAAATGCAATTGGTTTAAAGTGGGTGTTCAAGATAAAATTTGATGTAGATGGATGCATACAAAAGCACAAAACTCATCTTGTGACAAAAGGATAGTTCTAGTATTGTATTGATGTAGATGGATGCGTAACAATATGGTATTGATTTCGAAGACTCCCTTTTTTTGATAGCTCATTATGAAACAATGAGGCTAGTTCTAGTATTGACTGTCCAATTACAATGGGTTGTTTATCAATTTGACGTCAAGTTGGCATTTCTTAATGGAGATTTAGAAAAAGATATTTATGTAGCTCAGCCAGAAGGTTTTATAAAGAAAGATGACGAAACAAAGGTGTACAAGTTGAAAAAGGCATTTTAATGAATTGAAGCAGACTCCTTGAGCTTGGTATAGTAAGATTGATAGGTATTCTTGAAAAAAGGGGTACATGAGAAGTGAGAACGAGCCTACTTTGTATGTGAAAAAGGAAGGTAAAAAATTATTTCATCACTGTTTGTCTTTATGTTAATGATATCATTTATACTAGCTCCTCTAGCTCTCTTGAAAATGAGTTTAAGTCTCAAATGATGAATGAATTTGAGATGTCAGATATGGGTTTATTACATTATTTCCTTGGCCTTGAAATCGATTAAGCTGAAAATAGAATTTTTATTTTACAAAGAAAATATGGCAAAGACCTTTTCAATAAATTTGGTATGCTTAATTGCAAAACTGCAACTACACCCATGAATATTAATGAAAAATTGTAACATGAAGATGGAGTGAAAATGACAGATGGTAAAAGGTTCAAAAGCTTGGTTGGAGGTGTTGAATATTATTCATTAAACATCAAATTAATTGGTAATATAGTCAGTTTTTCTATTTTTCATTGTAACAGTTTTTTAAAGATTGTTATGCTAGAGTTTGTTAACTAGAGAAGAAACTTTATAAAGCTGTAATTTCTAGTAATCAAGAAAAGATTGATGGAATAAAATTAAGAAGTATTTCCTCTGTTTTATTCTTTTGGTTTTTCTTTCTGATTTTCTTAATTTCTTTACTTCATTTTTCTTCTTCTTTTTCTTGTCTCTTGCTTCTTGCTTCTGTTTGATATAGAAAAGCGATTGCAGTAAGCAATTGTTTTGTTTCTTTATTTTCTTGATTTACCATGAAGAGTCATAATAAAGATAAAGAATAGCTTTTTCATTTTCATTGTGTATTTGTTCTGAAGGTTAAAATAAGTTGCTGGAATTCTAAAATTGCTAAATTTCTATAACATTATCTCCAGAATTTGGACGGGCTTTCTAAGGCTCAACAAGTGGTATCAGAGTCGATGATTTAGAAGAGACGCGAGTATAGAGACGATGGTTAATCTTGTGGTTGTTGCTGTCACAAAAAATAATGAAGAGTTATGAACTCTCAAAGAGAATGACCCAAAGAGAGTAGGCTAATTCAAAGTGGAGTTGTAAGGCATGACTCTTGAAGAAAAATGGCACGTTGGTGAAAAATGGCACGTTTAGCTCCTACATGACTCTAAGTGAAGCATTGACAGGAGCAGACTCTGGGCCGGACTTGGTAAGAGTATGGGCTTTTAAAAATACCGTGATACTTAAACAAAAAAAGAAAGAAAGAAAGGTTTTTGTTTAAGGGAGAATAAGTAAAGTTCAAATCCAATGTAGAAGAGACTCATATTTGAGGGGGAGATTGTTGGGATATTAAGTACGAGTATGTGAAATAAAAAGTCCCACATTGAAAAGTTATAAGATAAATGAGTAATATATAAATGGAATGAATCCAAAGACCCAATGTCTTAAGGTTTTATATTGAAAGCGGTGTCCAAATCCTTGGTGAAAAATGGCACGTTTAGCTCCTACATGACTCTAAGTGAAGCATTGACAGGAGCAGACTCTGGGCTGGACTTGGTAGGAGTATGGGCTTTTAAAAATACCGTGATACTTAAACAAAAAAAGAAAGAAAGAAAGGTTTTTGTTTAAAGGAGAATAAGTAAGGTTCAAATCCAATATAGAAGAGACTCATATTTGAAGGGGAGATTGTTGGGATATTAAGTACGAGTATGTGAAACAAAAAGTCCCACATTGAAAAGTTATAAGACAAATGAGTAATATATAAATGGAATGCATCAATAGATCCCATGCCTTAAGGTTTTATATTAAAAGTGGTGTCTGATCTCACTTAGATTGTGTACCCAAGTATAGGTAGTCTTGTTGTAGAATAGTCTGGTGAGTCCAAGTGTCGTATC
>JAVXUL010000002.1:5990136-6002306 GCA_035590515.1 Trichilia minutiflora | reverse complement strand
AGCCCCATATTTCTTTTGCCATAATTATGAAGCCCTATTTTACAATTTTGTCCTTGATTAATAAAAACAAAGTTTACAAGTATGGTAATTCATTAAATCAATAATTCTCCATTATTTCATGTCATCCTTGCGCAGAGACCATGCTAATCTTCTCTATATCATTTCAGTTTTATTAATTCATCCAAAATTTTGGGTATTTTAGGATTATTGAGAAGATGAGCCCATTATTGTACAAGTTGGAGTTACACCAAAGATACAAAAAATCCATCATGTTTTAATTTTGAAGATATATGTCCCGGACCCTTCACATATTATTGAATCTCCTCCTATTAAAGATAAATTCAATATCATACAAGTTGGAGTTACACCAGAGATGCAGAGAATCTATAATGTTTCTTATGTTTTAATTTTGAAGACCCCTCACATATTATTGGACCTTCTCCTATTAAATTATAAGAAGATTTAAAGTATGAAATATAACCAATTGCCATCTTAGATTGGTAAGAACGGATCTTAAAAAGCAAAAGTATCCTTATAATAAAGGTATTATAGAGAAGTAACACAATAAAAAGAATAACACGGGAACCTGATAATCAAACACGGAGACAACGTTCTTATCTTTTCTAATATTAAGATATATAGAATTTTGAGGATAAAATTTTTTTAAAGAGGTAAAATTGTAAACTTTTTTTTATTAACCAAGCATAAAATTATAAAATAATAGCGATTTACAATTATGGCAAAATAAACGGGAGGTTGTGCATTATTCTTCCTAGTTCGTCCCCCCTCCCTATGTTCTTCGTATTCTTCTCTTTACTTCTCGGGTTTCTTTATTTTTTTTTAGTGATTTCTCCTATCGTTTTTTAATTTCTCATCGCCATTTGACTAATCCCGACATCTTTTACAGCCTGATAGTATTTTTTTTTCATAATTTAAGCGAAAATGAGAGTAAGTCAAATTGTAATATTGAGTTTCAAATTAGGGATTTCCAAAATTTGAAGCAAATTCCTAATGCTCTTATATAATAATTGATAAACTTTTTTACTCGATTAACTTATCAATCGAACATATTCAAATTTTTAGGATTTACTGTTTACATATAAATATTTATTCTAATTATAAAAATTAAATTAAATTATGTTATTTATGATGTAAAGTGATATTATACAGGTTAAACTATCGATATTGCAAAATCATAAAATTTGGGTATGATAAATAGTAACCCATCACTATACAAGTAGGAATTTTATAAAAATTAGGCTAAATTTAATTAATTGTACTGAATTTAGTGAATTGAATATTTAATATATAGTAATTAGAAGTGGAGTTGTTAAAAAATTCGAAAACAGTGAAAAAGGGTAAAATTGCAATCATTTGTGAAATTTGTCGATTTGAAAAATTGTCATAGGGTTTTGTTGATGGAAATCAGTTAAATAACTAAGAGTTTAATTATCCTTCAACGTATTTAGTATCAGTTTGAGAAACCCGAACTAGGGTTCATAAGTATATATATATGAGCATATTTATATCATTTAAAATATATGTATTGATGAAATATTTTCATGTGTACGAATTAGGCATGGAGTGCATCAGTGAGGAGTTCTTACATCGAGAAAAATAATAGAAAGTATATACCCTCCCTAAATTGTGAATGGATACTTATTATTTATTTTCATTTCTTTAAAATTGTTTTACACAAAGTTAAATGTTTTTAAATGTTCTAAAAAATTAGTATTCTTGTTTTATGTATTTTGTAAGCATATGTATGAATGATCTGTCATATATATATATATATACACACATGTATTTGAGGCCATAAATGCCAAATAATGATTGTAAGGTGTGAGTTATACCTAATTTATTGTGATTTGATGTTAAATTATATCTATTATTATTGTTTTAGATTTTTGGGTTGATGTAAATATTGGTGAAAGTAACGTAGGACGGACTTAGAGAGAGATTGTATAGGTGAGTGAAAATCATAGGGGAGGTAGATGTATGGGAAGAGATTGATGATATTGTGAGATAGATTTATGCCCACTTATGAGTTTCATTGAGATTAGTCACGGATAGCATCACATGACTACTCGAGTATGACGTTAATGAAAGGTTAGATTTTTAAATAAAATATATGCATTCTCTTATTTTTAATATAAATAATAAAATTTAATAAAAGTTCATTATTTTAAATCGTATAAAAACTTACTAGTGATCTCGGAATTACTCAGAACTAGAATAATTGTCGTGAAGGATGACCAATTCAACGGTTTTTACAAATAAGACATGTTTTCCAATAATGTCATAAATATTTTTATTTTAATTCATTTTAAATGCTTTTATATAACTATTAAATTGTTTCGATGTTTTAAAATAATTTTTATTTATTTTTTTAACTTAATTCACCACGGAGCATATAGCCACCCATCTCTTCTCTCAATTTTAGGTAAAATAGGACATAGTTATACATTTAAACAATAGTGATTTTTTCGGGGATTGTGTAATCTCAAGTATACATATTTGTACTTGACTCACATTGAATTTAAATTGAGTCTCCTTAAGTGTATTTGAATTTAAGTTTTATGTTTTCTTTTGAATAAGAAATGGAACCAATGTAAAAATTTATTAATTGTTTTTGAAATGATTTGCAATATGTAATGAACGTGGATTTGTTTGATAGTTTGTAAATTTTATTGAATTATTTAATTTTATTATGTATTTAGATTTCTTTTTAAATTTGATTTGGGATACGTTGAATGAGGATTAAACTTAAAATTTGATTAAAAGGCCTTAAAATGAATTGATATGTCATATTTTATTGAGTTTGACTTGATTTTAAATTGAGTTGATGAATTGCGAATATAATATGATCATGAATTGGAGGATGGATCAGAAATAAAGTAGTAGATCCATTGGTTTGAAGATTTTTGAGTGCTTCCTGTTTGTTTATTAGGCATCGAGATGCCTTACATGCCCTCGACGTGTATTCTAGAATTTGGAATGTATATCAAAAATTTACAACAATTGTTACGTGTGAATTTCACGAGTCGAGACGTGATCAAATAACCGCTCTACAGACAATACATCATTGCATGAAAGCAATTGACCATTACTACTTGCTCGACTCTCACACCTACTCTGATACCATGATAAAAATAATGACAACTATTTTATTCCATTGGCACTAATCAAGTACAAAGCAATACTTTTATATAAACTTCCTAATCCTAGTTAATAAAGATACTATTAAAAAAAAATAATGGTAATATGAACTAAATCAAAAATAACAAATAAGTTAAGAAATTCTAATATAATCTTAACAAAAATAAAGCTTTCCTAATTATAATTTCAACATCAACAATCTTACATTAGCTATTGTAGTCTCGCTCCATTTTGGATCTATGCTTTGCAGGCTGAGGTACGTTGTACAGCATGAGACCCAACACTAAAATCACATTGCCAAATAGGAAGAAGTGGTTCAAGCTTGCACCCTCATGCAGGTATGGTAATGGAAGGGACAGGATGAAAATTGAAATTGGCACTGCAGAGTAAACAAATACAGTGATTAGTGAAAAGCTAGTGTAAAAGCGTTAACTCAAGCGCACTTGTGTAGACACAAGAGTATGTGAGAAAGAACACCTGACAGCATCACTACAAGAGAAGAAACAACCCCCGAGGAAATTTTCATTATCCTGAGCACCGATACGTTGAAAGCCATATTGGAGGCTATATACAGTAGTGGAAGCAAGGGAGCCCCATCACAACCTGAAGCAGGAAACAGAAAAGGTAATAAGCAGAAAAGTTGAGAAAAGCAACCTTCGTAGTAAGAAAATGAAAACTTCATCTAAGATTTGCGACCACTATTAGTTTCACATTATGGTCAAATTAATAAATAGGTATCATATGCATCAGAGTGTAGTTGTTTTATGTCAAAGATTATGGTTGTTTATCAGCTGTCAATTAGACAATCAAGAAAACAATTTCCTTTTTACCACTTTCTAAATCATTTACTACAGATTCATCAAGTTAAGGGAAGAGAGTCATGTCTTTGGTTAGCCAAATGCTATATAAGGTAGTTTCTTTGTTTCAAGTGGTTTCAGTTCCACGTGTACAATGACTTCCACAGACAACGAGTAGTAAAATTATTCAAAACTTACACTTCACAGTTCAAAAATCATAACCATTGAAAGGCAATTTCAATTCAGACTTATGCTGTTGTTTTTTTTCAAAAAATTAAGATACATGAAGTACTAGGACACTTGAAAAGGCAATATTTTCTTTTGAAAAAAAAAAATGGTAGCTCCTTAAATTTTAGTGATTTCAGTTTCATTCCATAGTCAAGTGACCTCCACATTCAGTTTCATTCCATATATAGATATGATGACCAATTAAACATAGGCAAGAATTCCAAAATTCAGATATCTTATAAAAATATATTAGAGAAGATAAGCATAATATATACCAAGACATCTATCAACATGTTAACCAAAACCTAAGAACTTACCAGGTATACTGGCTCCCATGTTTAGAAAGCAACCAAAACCACTTTTCAAATATGAAGGAAGTTCAGTGAACGGTATACCTTTCAGATTTGACAGGAAAGGTAAGACCAGAAGCACAAAGAGTGCCTACAGACCAGAGGAAACATCAGTATTAAAAATGAAAATTTCTACATAGTCTGACCATGATATGCATTTTTACTTGTTACAACCAAAACTAATGAATAGTTAAACCAACCAGAGGATCATGGTCACACATTAAATCAGAAAATACAAAGCCATGAAAATGAAAACAATATTTAAAAGACTCAATCCCGTAAATAAAATAAACTTTCCTTCCATCTACCTGTGGCCAGTCAAACAGGCCAAAAATATTTGTATTTTTGCAACGGCAATAGGATCTCAAAAAATAGGATTAACAAACTTCAATGAAACACATAATACTTACCTGAAATCCAGAACCAAAAGAATTGACTACAAATATGTCAACTGACTTGCCCTGCACATAAACTGGCTAAGACTCAGAACTTCCAGTCATACATAGCTTGTCAACCAAACAATAACCGGTAATGTATACCTTTAGACGCCTTTTGGCATCAACGAATATAAATTCCTGTTTGCGGAAAAACATTCAAAGCTGTTATTCTTGTACAAGACACAAATTAAACCCACAGCTACAGATCATCGGTATAAGTAGTAACCTTGATAATAGATGCACCAGCTTGAAAAGCACATGATGTTATCATTACTGCAGGCCACATGAACTCAACTCCAGAGAGCATCTGACCAGCATTAGAACCACTGCAATTTTGGAATACACAAATAACCATTAGAGGACAGCTCTAGCTCATGGCATGACAAAATGCATATGCATGAGGATTCTCAAATCCACCACAATAAAATTCATTCTTTCTACACTCCAACATCACCAACAAGTTCAGCCACACCTAAAATACCAACAAATTTCTTCTCTCTACAGCAAAGTGAGATAAAGGACCAAAATACTTTCTCATAAAGGACATGACTAGTACCAAATTGACTTTTCATTACAGTCAAAGAGCATAAGTTTAGCACAATTAAAGGTCCTTAAATCAACCAATTTGGAACAAACCATTCACATTGCAATGACTCATGATTCTCCTTAGAAAAAAGAGCATCTCAAAGTCTGTGCATCTATGATAACAGCTAACTCAAACTCTGAACCTGAAACCTTTTTATTATTATAGCAAAAATTTGTCAAGTTTATGCAATCTTTCCTCAGTTGTTTGATAATATATCAACATGAACTATTCATGCCACTAAAATTTAGAAAATTCAAATCCCAATTTAAAGCTAATCATTTTAAAATGACAATGGCAGTGCCTCTTATAAAAAATATTTTGCAAAAGCAAAGAAAAGGGAAAAGGAAATGTTAAAATTGACACGCCTTGCAACAGCCACGACCACACCAATAGCTACAAGCAAGCACCCAGCAATTTGGTTCAGATAGTACTTTCTTCCCAAGAGAATGGTGGAAAAAGCCAGCTGCCATACCAAATGTGTCTGCACAGAAGAAAAATAATTAGAAGAAGTATCACTGAAGGCAATTACATATGCTATGATTTGCACAGAAACGGACATTTCATATGCAGTTACTGTTGTTAGCAAATACATGGGATATCCAAGAAATGCTCATTGTCAACCTACGAAATGAATCCTTACAATATTTAAGAGGTTTATAGTAGAAATTCAAAAACAGATGATTCCAATGTTGGTTATGTGGATCTTTATTATGTTGATGATTTGGATAAAAGGAAATCTCTGGTTAACAGTTAACTATTACTCTGTTTACTGCAGAGGCAGAACACATAGCTGCAAGAAAAACAGTCAAGGAAACAATTTGGTTGAAAGATTTGATTATTAATCTTAGTTTAAAACAAGAAATCATTGTTGTTTATTTGATAGCTAAAGTGTTATATGTCTGATCATAGAAGAACCAAAAGTAATTAAGTTAAATGTCTCTTCCTTCATGAGACTATATCTGAAATTACCGGTGTTGTGAAAAAGATTCCTACAATAGATAGTCCAGTAAACATTACTACTGAGCCTATCCCAACAGTCAAGCTCAAAAAGTGTTTGGGCTTGATTGGTATTTGCAGTGGAAGGGTTTCAAAAAATTTAGAGATAACAAATAGAATAAATTTTATTATACAAGCCAAGAGGTAGAGATTCATTATTAAGTGTGGTTTGAATAGTTTTCTAGGAACCTCTCATTAATGGCTGTGTTGACAAATTATAGCAAGAGAATTTTGATAACATATGCCAACTACATTGCACGCAAATCTTGGTCATCATGTTTTAAGCACACTTGACTTTCTGGAAGCAAGATTCTTGTATGGTATTAATGTAGTGCATCATCCAAAAGAAGACTTGACAATTTTGCACCATATCACCAAGAAGACCATGCCAAGTCAGTATTCTCAAGCCTAGAATGTAACTCGATCAGATTTTAATCTGTAACATTTAACACAACAAGTCTTCCTTTGCCTATTAATAGAGAGCATTCTTGGAAGCTAAATTATAAAGATATGCATGGAATAAAATGCATTAAGCATGAGAGAGTTCATGTGTTTTGTCAGTTTGAGAGAATTTCAGTGTATTGGGATTTTGGGTAGCGAGAAGATGTACTTCATTGTTGTTAGTAAAACATTCTTTTTAATCGTTTTCATCTGCCGATGTGATGCCAAACCCTCATATACGCCTGAGTGTTTTGTGTGATTATCATTATTTTTATCATCTTCATTAATATTTGCAGCTAAACTCGGGGCATCGCAGCAAATAACAAAAAATATAGGTATATTAACTGCCGTAGTTTTTTTTTAAAAAAAAAATCTCCCGCAGCCAATTAAACAAACCTGAGTCAATATAGGTATCGCGGGTCCCGGAAGCATGGCTGTAGACAACAGATAATATTTATTTAATTACAAACGTAACACAGGAATTTTAATAATAAATGCGACTTGAATTAGTTCTCTTCATAATCTATCATAATAAAAAATAAAATCCAAAATGTAATCATCAACGTTACCAGCAGCAGCCATTCCACTAGCGAGTGCGAGAGCCTCAAGAATACCAATTGCCACAAACCGATATTTCGGGAGACTTAACATTTCATCGGTCACAATTCCCATTCGGTACCGTATATACAATATCGAAAAATAAATCACCACGTACCTAGAATGCTTCACCAAATTAAATTCATAATACTACCAAAGAAACAACTGCAGAAATTTTAATATTTAAAGCATAAAATTTACCCGAAAGTTGTGAGTTGAGCTAAGAAGAAAGGGTACTGTTTCATGGGCACTAGAGCAAGCTTGTAGAGCACGCGATCGACAACTGCTACTATAACTGTGATTGCAGAACTGAGTACAATTACTTGGCTGCCAGATGATGACGACGAAGATGGTGATGTGCTTTCGCCAGCGGGTGATGAACGGACTGTGAAATTAAAATTCCTCGGCGAGTTTCGCAGAATGCTGGCGTATCTATGGGTGAGATTCGAATCGTTGATGGAGGATGATCGATGAAGAGAGATACTGCGGAGGGACATTGAGATGAGAGAATGAAATTTTGGTCCATTGAGATTGCGGATCAACAACCGAGGCCGGGATGAAATCGCTGGGAACGACGATGTAAGGTTGAATCCCATAACAATATGTTAGTACGGTAGTAAGAAATTTTTTGTGGTCTTCTGAGTGCGACAGCTGTGACTGGTGACCAGTAGACACAATGGCCGCACCATAAAATTTCGAACCTATTGAATTGTTTGGCTGTTATTATAGTGTTATTCACCCGCTGGATCGAGATTCTCCCGCACCGGTTTGGGCTTACACTTACACCTCCCTATTAAACAATCAATATTTAATTAAAAACAATACAGTAAAATTTTTATAAAATAATATTATTGGTATTAATAAAATTTTTATTTTTAAAAAATTATTAATTAATAAATAAATAATTTATTGATATTTAATAATTTACTAAACTCAAAAAAGTCAAAAGTTAATATGTGCATATGTAAAAATTTAAAAATTTTGTGTATATATATATATAAAATATTGTATTTACATACTTAAAAATTAATATATATTATACATGAAATTGAATAATATATATATATATATAACCGTTGTAACTCTAAATTTTAATATCTTAAAAAGTTAAAAAATATATAATTATCTTATGGTCACATGACATAATCTTTACAAATAATTAATTTCATTCTTAAGTGTTTGTAATACATATACTATATTTAATGTTTGCTATACTCTGGTAAAATACATATAATTAGTAATTTAACCCTTAAATTTTAAATTATTTGTATTTTACCAGAGTATAGCAAACATTAAATATAGTATATGTATTACAAACACTTAAGAATGAAATTAAGTACAAAGAAAATAAAATTAATTTTATATACATATTTTTAAAAAGAATTGAATTAAAAAATATAAGTTATTAAGTAAAGCATTTGTTAATGTTACGAAATGTTATATTATTTATTTATTTAATTATTAATTTATATTTAAAAAATTATTATCTTATATATTTAACAAGGTTATTAATTTAGTACACTACCATGAGTTGAGATGGGAAGATTTATTATTTAAATAAGATTATTTATTTATTAAATATTTATTTATAAAGATTTTACTCTATTACATCTATAAAAAAATCATCTCAAGTAATTTTTTATTAAATTATTAAAAAATATATTTTTACAAATTTTATTTAACTGGTCACACTACTATTATATGATTTAATTCATAAATAGTTAATTTTATTGGATTTAGTTACGTTAATTATTAATCAATTAAACAAATAATATTTTTTTCAAAAGAGAATTTTGCACCTTAACAGATGGATAATAGAATCTGTCGGATAAATTGTGTTAATAAAGGGGGAATGCCAAATTTTCTATGGTTTTCTAAAATGATAAATATTCTTTTGTGAGAAAATTTATTATAAAATTTTTTTATTATTTTTTAAAATGTTAATTATTCTTTATCAAAATATTTGTGATAAATAACCTTATAATTTTAAAAAATAATAAAAACTTCCTTTACTAAAAACAAAATTACATATTTTTATTATATAAATTTTTAAATTTCATCATATAAATTCTAACTTTTGTCATATAGTGTCCCAATCTCATTCATAGAATTTATACGTGACAACCGCCATAAACCCTCAAAAATATATTCTTATATTTATAATATAGCTCAAGAACTTATAAGGCTTTTTTAGTATCTAAAAACCAATCCAAACATCATTCATTTCATTTCCAATATCTTTTCTAAAACAATAACCTATTTGTTGAGATATGAAATGATATGAATGATTGGATCTTTACGAACTTAGAATTGATAGGCCGATCTTCTAAATCCAACTCATAAGGCTACACTCCCAAATCCTGTAAGACAGTAACATACTTAAAATGATGTTGGGTGTATTTTTCGACAGAAAACTCCAATATCTAAGTCAGCGAAAAAGTGTAGGAAAATTCAAGAAAAAGAGAGCTACAATTTTTTTAGGTTAACCTTCTTCTTTTGTTCCTTTTGTGTAGAGAGAAAAAAAAAATCTTTGTTGTCTTTATGTCTTTTTCCTTTATTCTTGGTTATCATCTTTTTTTAATGTGACTTTCCATCGGAGAATGAGAATGATAGGACCTTTTTGTTCTTGGACAGTGTGCTAGCTATATTTTATTAATGCTCACATTATGTCAGATCTAAGAGTCGCAAGGTTTATCACTATTGCGTCGCCTAAAGCTGGCAGGCGATAGGACAGAGAACTCCCAATGATCGGATAATTCTTTTAGTCAAGGAAAACCATTCCTATTTTTATAAGTACAACAACTATATAGGGGTTAGGGGTCAAAGGTTCCGTGGAGTATACGAGCATCCTTCTCCGAACCAATATGAACATTGTTAAGTGTGGGCTCATACAGTACCTTAATGCAGAAGTGATAATGTTCATAAGAGATGAAAGGCCTTGGGTTAAGTTTTACCGCTTTCGAATCAAGGATGCCACATGTTTGTGAAAAATTCCCTTGAGTATACAGACCCTCACTTTCTACCTGAACGGTATTCATTCAAATAAAAGCACGATTATCATTAACATTCCACATCTCATAGGCATGTAAAAATATTTCTTACGAAGAAAGTAAATACTCAATTTATAAAATATGAAAACTTATAATTTCATAACTTTTTTTACAAATTTCACATAATACATAGATTAAATGTTATATACATCTCAATGGACTCAAAAACTTTAAATATGAGTCGAGAATGAGACTCTACGTAGAAGTCATCAAGTCTTTACAATGTCACCATCACCTGAATTGCTTAATTATGCTCCTAATTATTTGAAATTATGAGATAAGGGGAGTGGGTATACAGATATATACTCTGTGAGTGAACTATTATAAAGCAAAAGTTTTAAATAAATATCTTAGTTTAAAAATTATTGAAAATGAAACATTTGTGTAGAAAACATAAGATGCTTTGATTTATTTAAGATAATGGCCTATTAACTTAATATCATTAGGTTGACTTCTTTTTTCGATGATTATTCTAGTCTTGAGTAATTCTAAATCATCAATGAATTATATTTTATTAAAACAATGCTCATTTTATATAAAATATACTTATATATAAAAATGATTGTTTATATGGATTTTATGATTATTACATTGGTGATATAGTGAGTGGGCTGGTATATATTTAATGATTGTAGCTGTAAGAGGATAGCTTAGAAAGGAACCTATATAAAGAATGCTTAAATATATATATATATAAAATCACTATAAAGAAGTCATTTAAAAAAAAAAATACGAATGTTGAAAGATAAATCAATCTTATTTCTTTTTCAATAACCACTCAACCTTATAGCCTCAAACATATATCAGCATTACATAAGCCATACATGATTAGTTAAAGTAGTAATGTCTATAAAATGGTTGTTAATTTATAAAATATTTGATTTAAATAAAAATAGTTCCAAAAAAAGGATAGTATAAAAAGGGTCCACTCACACTTAGGAGGTAATCACTCTTTTCCTATTCCTCATGCCTTGTGGATTCCTATATTGATGCCTATTTCATAAATACATATACTCTCATCGATCATTAGATTTCAATCCTATTTATGCTACCTATATATGATGATCAAACCTATTAAACCAAGTTTTCTAAGTTGACACCTAACTACTGAGGCTTAGTCTATTTTTGATCATTTAATCGATTTTCACAAATGAAATCCTATAGCCTTTCTCATTTCAATCTCTATTCACTATTTCATAACTCACTTAAATTCCCATTTTATGACTTAAGTATAACTCTCTCATAATCCTTTCCATTTTCTTAACATTCGACTTTTAACTAACTCATTCTAATTCATAGCAACATATTTTTACTCAATTTATTAGAATCATCCTTAAATCTTTGAATTTCTCAATAAACAATAATACTTATTTTATAAATTATACATGATGACTATCAGAGGTTTCTAAACGTATTGATAAGTACATAAAAGTGTATGTGTATTAAGAGTTTAATTTATCATTTTACACTTAAAGTATGATTAACTCTCTCCATTTATGCATATTTCTAGTTTTTGATATAAAATGTAC
>JAVXUL010000002.1:5944014-5958730 GCA_035590515.1 Trichilia minutiflora | reverse complement strand
AACAACCAATCCATTGCCAGCTCCACACTATTCGATCCAACTTGCCTCAGAGCTTCCTCTGCCCTAGACCTGGAAAAACCCATCTCCACAATTGTTGAAATAGCTGTTTCATTTGGAGGAGGACCAGTAATACGAGCACTCGTGTTGCTATTGACATTTTTCACTTCAACCCCAGAATAAATGTGTCTAATGATAGAAATGATTGTAGTAATAAAATCATAACTACAATCGGTAAACTGATGATGTGTCCAAACAGGAAGCACTGCCTTCAGCACCATGGACTGAAGCATCTTCACAAAAGTCTCAGCATCCCGCGGGAAAGGAATATCTCCATTTATCAGGGATTGTGAAAATAAGTGCCTCGTGGATGGAGATAAAATAAAAGAAGAAGTCACCATGTGGTCCATAAGTTTACCATAGCTTGCTAAGGGACCATAAATCCATGCATGATCTCTATCTTCCTTTTCATCTTGCTTTACACTTCCATCATCAGTCTCCATCGGAGACGCAGAAGTTCTGTTAAGTGTAAATAGCAATTGAATGGCTGCTTCAAATGTCATCAAAACTGATTGAACAACCCCATGGCCATATAAGCAATTTAGCAATATTGGATTACAGGAATCTGGCCTGTCCAGTAGAATGCCATCAATGAAATTAACAACTTTACCAAAGAAACGACACTTTTTGGGTATAGAAGCCTCAGATGTAGAGGGATTTACATGGCCTCCAAAATTCATGTGATCCAATGCAATGGAGGCAAAAGTAGAAGCCACTGATTTTGAAGAAGGAGACACATTCACAGTATCATCTCGTCGTCGAGGAGGAAGCAACATTATCTTCCCCAACTCCTGAAACAGATGGGTAATGTGAAAAGAAAGTGATCTCACCATGTCACAGCAAGAGGTATAATATGATCTCTGCTTGTCATATTCCTTCTTATTCGCAGAATCAGTAGCATCAACTAAACTAGAAGGATTTGCACCAAGCCAAAGGTTTGGAGGGCTGTCAGTACTCAGCCTATGTCGAAAGCCAGTAGCACGTCCAAGATCACGGTAAAGGTTAATAAGATCAAAAAACTGGGTCTCAATACTCCATCCTGATGTTCTCCTCCTCAACAATGGGTCAAGGAACTGCCTGAAGGAGTTGAATCTTTGCTCTTCAGATTCCTGTGTGCTCGATTCAGACTGCTGTGAATCAGCAGCAGAACCAGTACCATCATCCTCCATCTCAAGCTTGGCATCTTCAAGGAGAACAATTTGCCATAGAATTTCCCGATGAATATGTCCAATATCTGCAAGAACATCTTTGCTACCATTTCCAAATTCTGTCAGCAGCGCAGTTACCCAACGATTATCTTTAGAGGCAGCAAGAAATAGGAGGAACTCAATAAGAAAAAGAGATGAAAAGAGGTTATTATCTGGCACTGCCCTCGGATCCAGTAGAAAGGACCCTGAAACTGCACAAAATCCAGCCAAAACTTTCTTCAGATGATCCCTAAGAGATGAACAGAAGGCACGTGCTAGAGGAGCAGAGTGATGCTGAGTAAAACCCTTGAAAACCATCGTGCTATGCAATGCAATAGACATTCCTTCAGATGACTGTGCAATGCTAGGTCGCAAAAGAAGCTTTAATAAAGCTTCTATTCCTGATTTCTCCACAAATAACCGACAGGTTTCAGCATTCTCCATTGTTCCATGAAGCAGAACCATCAAATGAAATATGCATAGTTGAACAAACTGCTCATCAGTGATGCCTTCTGTAACAGAATCAATTGTATCATTGACGCCTTCTGCAGCAGAATTAACTGTATCAAGCAAACAGCTAGGTCCTACATTTTCTTTGTCTTCAGAATCCATTTCCATTGCAGTACTAGCATTAATCTTCCCTGATGGCCCAGCAGAGTTACTGTCCCCAAATGAAGCAATTTTATCAACAATTTCAATTATTATATCAACACCAGTGACTCTCAGCGAAGAAACGTGGCGCAAAAGCTCTTCCATTGCATTTGCCAGTGGAATAACAGCTTCATTCATCGCAAGGACATATTTTTTACTGGTAAATAGGTCAACAAGAAAACGTAATGCTGAAGTTTCTTTCACTGCCTCTAAGCCTTTAGCATTAAGACAGATGGCACCAAGGCCATTTGGAACACATGTAATGGCCTTTGAAGAAGGAAGTATTCCAGCTACCACTGAAGACAAGAATGCATCAGGAAGACCCATTTCAAGCAATACTGGGAGACAGGTTGGATCTTTGTGGATAATTTCACTCATAACGGTTACAGCTGAGTAATAAATTTCACCTCCAAATTTATCTACATTTCCATATATTAGCGACAAAGTATCAGGTAAAGCACTGTCATGGGAGTTTAGGGGTCGGCTAGAATTTGCAGGGGCAAATGTAGCTGAACCAAGTGCCTTGAGAAGAACCTTGACAAGCCTCTTCTGGGAGTACAAGTTATCTTCATTGTATCCCAAATATTCACTGATGTTCATTGAATTGTAATTTCCTCCAGCCAAACCAATAATTCTATGTACTTCTATCTGTAGCCTCTGAGCCATCAGTTCTACCCCCCCTGAATCTCTAAGCACTGTCACAGCTGAACTGCTGTAGTCCATGAGCTTCTGCAAACCTTTCACAGCCAAGTAGACAAGGTGTATATGGACAGGATCAGAATCCTCCAACAGAGGTAAAAATGTGGTGACCATTCCTGAACCCCTTACATTACTCCCTGAAGCTGAGGAGGAAATAATGTGAAGCATATAAAAGTTAAGAAGTGCCTCAATAAAGGCAAGAGATGATGGATCACTGGAACTTTTCAGAGATATAATTTCCCTCTGAAGCACGTTAAGGAGAATCATCCGATTCCCAATGGCAAAACTGGGACTTGATCCACTCAAAATGCGTGCCCGCTCATGGGACGATGAATATGCAGCTAGCTGAGCTCCCAACGCAAGCATTGCAAGAGTTCTAATTGTCCCAGGAACCGTTTCATCTGACCGTACAATCCTGATCAACTCATTTGTGTACTCCGGTTCATTAGCAAAAAAGGACGTCAGCTCATCGGAGGCATCACTAGACTGAACAAGTACGATAAAAGCAAGGAGGCAGATCCTGCTGTACAGTCTGCATACTCTGGGAGCACGGAAAGCACGAGCATATCTAATTCTTGTCAGCAATGAGAAGCGGAGCTCAGAAGGTATGTTGTACTGATCGATGCACTGTTTCATCAACAGAAGATCATCCTCCTTCCTTAAATGCAGGTCCAGCATATGTATAACTCTTGAATTCAAAAGTCTTGCATTGCAACTGCTTTCCTCAGGGCTCTGGGCATTGAGCCCATGCGATTCAAAATAGAGGGTAGAACCAAGTCGATGATGAGACTTATCAATATCATTTTCTTCTTCAGATGGAAACAAACAAAGCCCATCCTCCTGCTTTCTTTCATTTGTTATAACACACGAGTATAATCCTAAGCCCTCTTCCTTGGTCCCCCATCCCTGAGCTAAAGACAAGAGGTAACTGTTTAGAGAGCCACATCCAATCAATTTGCCATTTCCATGCAGCTTAGAAGGATTTATTTTTACAAGAGCAGAGAGAGTCTCTAATGTGGCTATAAGTATATCAGGATCTGTAGAAGCAAGTAGGAGCTTGAAAAGCTGTACATAAACAAGAAAAATATTAAGACAAACCATAGTTCATATGCTTGCATGTCACCAAAAAACATAATTCTAACAAGTTAAAATGAAAAACAAATGAATAAATTGCGTGTTCACCCTTTCAGTTATATATAAATTGCAAATCAATGCACAGCTTACCTCTAAGCCATCAAATGAACTCTTGTTAGGGCAATTCTCCAAAATTATTTGCATTACTCGTAATATTTGAAGAACTTCATGTTTGGGAAATGGATTATCGTCTTCTAAAATTTTATCTGACAAGACAAGCTCATTCCTACCAGCCAAGTATGTCTTGAAATATGTATCAAAATGCAGAAATAATGACCTCCAATGATGAAAATTTCCCTAAGTCAAAGGAACAGGTAAGTGAAAGAACAAAGGGAATCAACTGAAAACTTGACACAACAAAAGAAGCATGCTACCACCTTATTGTACTCCCAGCGAAAGCCAGAAAGAGGTATTGCTATGTCTTGTAATGGACTCTGGATCACCTTGTCAATGAAGGCTCTAATTTTTGGAGGCTGCAAGTAGAGAAACAAAATCAGGTTTCGGATCCCAAAAATAAAAAACAAAAAATAGGGTACATAAATGTTGAAAAACTGGGAAAGAAACTATTACCCACAAACATATACATGGATATATAAAGTTGCCTAGTGTATGCATCAAAGCAGAGCTATTTGAATAATAATTCCAAATATACTCTAGAAAAATATGTGCCAAGAAACAGGAAAAAATGAAATATTACACACAAAGATAAAACTGCAAATGTTAGCTTGTCTATGGCATGCAAGCAACAGATTAGTAAATTCATTTCACTAGAATTACATACTCTGTTTACTGTTTGATTCTACTCTATTTTTCTGTAAGCAATACAAACTGTAGACCAGAATTTAATTAAAAGATAGATGCATCTGATATCATCATTGAACCAAAAAGTAATGCATAGAAAGATGCCAAGAAGGATAATTAAATATTAAAGATGAATCAGTGAGCACATGCAAACTTAAAATAGGAAAATTACAAACAAAATAACCTAATAATGTTTTTCAGATGATACCATAAGTCAAAACCTGTCTTACAAAACTTAAAACTTGCACATATCATGGATGTCCAGACTCAAATCAGTTGGGAGAATTTGATAGCCATGATGGCCACCCAGCCATTAGTTTTCACGAATAGACATCAACCGACAAGAATCATGCTTAATATGTCAAAAACAAGGGTGGAGTCTGCTGCAGAAAATGAAGAACTGGACATTCCTAGGTTCCTCACTATGTTAATTGTGAGTATAGTCAAATCAATTTTCACTATAAATGTTGCATCAAATTAATCATGATGTCATACTATATTGTTGCAAAAATTTCCACCTACAATCATAAGCCAACCAAGTAAATCAGTCACTTCAAGAACAAGAATCAGTGTATAAAAACACAAGCAGAAAGATCTTTAATAAGCCAAAAGAACTAAAGCATTTCATTAGTTTCATATCCATTATCCAGTACTCAGTTGTCGCTTGGTTTTCCTCTACAAATCAAGCAATGTTAATTTGCATAATAAGTTCTTTCCACACATGTACAGCCCTTCTTTCTTCAGTGCAAAGATGGAATCAAGGGTAAATTCGAAAAGCTCACAAGTCCAGAACATACAAAATACAAAATAAATGAATAGTAAAATTATTATTGATAAGTACACAAAAACATCTGCAACCAGTCGAACTCTAACTAGCATTAATGTCATATGATACAATCATCAAGGTCAATATCATATATTCATGGACAATGCTACTCCTACCATTTAATAAACAAACAAAATTCACCATTTTAGCAGGTTAAGGACCTCAACATGGCACTTGAAAATCAAACGCAAACTTATAAACTTAGAACAGCCCAAAAAAAGAATAACAAATAGATTCATATGCGCTTTTAGCACAATCTGATGCCAAATTAGTAGTTACTCACTAAAGCCGGCAACCAACACCAAAAAACAGATTCAATTCATGTGACCCAATATAACCCCTTCTTCATACAAATCTGACCATATAAATAAAAAGTCTTAAAGAAACCCTAATTAATGAGTTAACGACAAGTTATACAAAATTATAAATAGAACCCTAATTATGAACAGAAGCAAATAAAAAATCAATAAAATAACAGTATCAAATTAATAAAAATTAAAAATAGAGCAGGAAAAGTGCTCACAGGTTCAGAATCGAGTTTAACAGAGGGACCGATGGGGCTTTCGCCGGATATAAGCTGCCTCAGCCTCGCCGGCAAAGTTGATCTTGTGGTTGCCATCTCATCTCAACTCAAGTTTTACTGCTTTCAATGACTACTGCACGAAGCCCAAATTAAATCAGAAACCAAAAAGAAAATTAAATAAACAACCATACCAAAACGCTTAAAACCACTGTAATAAACCGACAAACAAAAATAAATAAATTGAAATTTTGAAACAAAAAATAAAACGAAGTTAGATCAGATAAGGATATACAGCGAGAGAAGGAGAACCTGTGAAGTATATAAAAGTAGTGAGAGATTGAAAAGGATGAAAGAGATTTAGAGATAGAGAAAGAAGAGAAGCGAGAAGCGAAACCCCAAAGCAAAGTGAGGAGAAAGGGGAGGTGGGGTGGTTTGTGTATTGTATGTATTTTTTATTATTTTGCTTTTGTTTTTGTTTGGCCTCTAAAACTAAAAGCCAAATAATGAGTTTCAAAAAAAAAAAAAATGAAATTGGGGTTTCCTTTTAGGTTATTTCTCTCATCGAACAACAAGGTTTTTATACGGTGAGAGCTGCCATACAGAGTTCCTTCAACTACAGTGTGCTCTTGGAAAATGGCAATTTTGTATTCTTGGCCCTTTCCACTTTCTTGGATATTTATTTATTTTATTTTTTATTTTTTTATATGGTTCGAAGTTTGTTTTGTATATTTAGATTTTTATTATTTAGTTTGGTTTTAATTATTAGGATCGATTGTAATAAAGTATGAATTTTTACATCAATTTTAATTTTAATAATATCCATTATATATTAATTTTTAAAATATTTGTATATGTTTTAACTTTACAACTTTAAGTTTTATTTCAAAAAAATCGTTAATATTTTACATTTTATGTGATATGTTTTAAATTTTATATTAGTGTTTGAAACTGATGTAACAATACATTATTAATATATATTAGATAGGTAATTAAAAATATAATATTTATTTTTTATTAACATTATTTTATATTAATATTTTTCTATTCATAATATTTGAACAAATTATAATAAGTAGCAGTAAGAAAATTTTATAATATGACCAAATGGCTAAAATATGTAATTCGACTGTTTTTGTCTTTTGCTTTTCTTTCAATTTAAGTTGATTTTTGCACTTGTTTTAGTTGGACTTGATTGATTCAGTTTTGTTTGATGGCAGTATTAGTTAGTTTATTCAAATGGGTTGTTTGTGTCCATCCTCTATATCTGCTTAATAAGAAACCTGGTTAATAAAACCCGTAAGTTCACAAGCCTTATTTCAATAAAGGATGCCAAGCATCTAATAGGAAATGAAATGAAATGAGGATGGAACCACAATTTTTTTAATGACTTTAATTTAGATAATTAGAGTTTAATTAATTTACCAAAATAGATTAATGTGATATTGATAGTTGTGTAAATGGCAGTTTTTCCTTTTGTTTTTTAACCTAAAACACTATTATCTCTTTGTTTTCTAAAAATATAAAATTAATTAAATTAATAAAAAAATAATATAAATCAATTAACAACCAATAATTTATACGAAAACATTTATATCCCTAACATTATCAATAATTAAAATAAATTAAAAAAAATGATATAATTAATTAATTCTCTTGTCATACAATTGAGAGTGACAGATCAATTTTCTTAAGATTTTCATATCAATTTTAGTAAGAAATTTTTCTTAATTTATTTTTACCCATGAGATAAAATTGAACATTAAATATGTGAAAATAAAAAAAAATAATCAAGTAATAATATTTCTACTTCACTTTTTTTTTTTCCTTGAAAACAAAAATTCGTGGTTTCCAACTTTGTAGCTGTTACAAGAAAATATGAACTACATATCATTCTGAAATTATAAATTATCTATCATTTTAAATTTGTTTAAATTTATATTTAGACAAAAGGTTCAATTCTTAATATTCTAAAAAGAAAAAAAGAAAAAAAAAATAGCCAATTGAACAATCACGTGATCATGCATACTCTATAATAATCTAGCAACTATTGATGTTGAAAATGCTTACTATGAATATTGTCAATATTGGGAAAACATAATTTTGGTCCTCCGATACCTAAATGGCACCAAAATTTCATACCTTTACGCATCCATCCATTTTAGCCATTAAAGGCACAACAAAATATTTCACAATTGAGTGTAAATGGTGGATACTGTTTTCAAGAAAATTAGACCATAACCCAATAAAGCCTAACAAAATTATCTTGTACGGCAATTTCAATGACGAGAAAATTTCCTTCTTCGTGTAATATCATCTTGTCACATAGATACTATCAGGGTTAAGGAAAGCTAAAGCTAAAACTAAAACCATTGAAAGAATTATTTTTTAATTTCAAATTTACACGTATATATATGTTTGGATTGTTTATTCTCGAGTCCCTCTCACCGTAGATGTCTGCAAGAGAAAAAGTCTCCTCCAGCCCCGAAAACCAATTGTTTGTATATTGCAATGGAAAAGCAACAAAAAGTCTTCTCGAGTGAAAAAAGAAAATTGTAAAGGCATTGAAAATGTAGACCAACTTCTGATGAAAAGTAACCATATAAAAATACGGTAGCTTCAATTCTAGCAATACTCGGTGATGATGTAGCAAATTGGCCTCTCAGTCTCTGTCTCCCCTACGTAAAGGAAAAGGATTTGTTTGAAAGAGCATACCACGCCTAGATTTGCTTATTGATGTTTTTTTATATCTCAAAACTAAATAAATAAATAAACATCTTAATCATTGACCATTAAATGGAATTATCGTGTGTTAAGAAAAACAGAGTCTGGGTTATATCATATCAACAATGGAAACGGGAGTACAAGTAAATACCCACCACTAGTCGATTCCACTATGTCATTTGTGGATGTTAGCCATTCAATTTTAAAATAATTATTTATGATAAAAGCAAAGAAAAAAATTGTTTTTTTTATTTTTCTTTTCGTCAAATCAAAATACAGTTTTGGGTTTTTACCCAATCTGGAGCAAGAGTCTGGCCTCTATTTCTCTCCATTTGGGAACGTAGAGAAGTAATTCACCAATTCCAGACTTGTGACCTCGCCGGAACGGCTGAACCGCATATATTGCCCCATGCCCCCATCTTTTAGACTCCGATATCTCTGGGGCATCCGTAAAGGTTTTCTATGATTTTACCTGCCTCAGCAATTTTCAAAATGAGTGTGACTTGGAAATATTTGTCAACTATCATTGGGTCGATGGAATAGTCCATAATAACTCTCTGTGGTTCATCCATGACTACACTGCAATAACACTTAGCATCATCATTCAAACAAGAATACGTGAAAGCAAGTCTGTGCAGAACAGGAAAAACCGATGCTACTCGAATCACTGCTTAAATGAAAACTAAATTGCTAGCTAGCTATGACAAATCATTGGTATGGCTGACTCTGAGGGATAGTGCTAAATGAAATGAGATTGTAATTGATTGTATTATGTTTTTTGTTGCTGTTATCATTAGAATCAAATAATAGACTGGGAAGATATATTTTTCCTTGTCAATTTGGAGATATCTTTTGATAAAATTTGATGCAAAAGATTGATTAATTTCTAACTTTGATTATCTCGGTCAAAGGTTAAAGACAAAAGGTTAATAATAATAATAACCAATACAGAACTTGGCTACCAACCTATCATAAAGCCCGATGCCTGCATATTTTTCAAGGTCCTCGCCGTTTTGAGTCTGATCTGAATTTGATTAAAGGTTTGCTATATAATCCAGTAAGTTTGCTTGGGTAGCCAATGACCTGAAATTTAGATTCTTAGAGATTAGTATATAGGTCTATGAATTTGCTTTAGGCTTGTTTGGTGTGACGTGGTTTTCAAGCCATAACTTTTGTAAAATAAAATCATGAGATGCCAAGTATAAGCATTTGAGTGATAAACATTTGAAAATCAAGTATAAGTTGGTGTTTAATAAATACTTTAAAAAACATAAAAGAAGCATAAAGGTCCAAACAAACCTAGCTTACCATAGATTTAGTGAAGTAAAATATTTAGGTGCAAAAGAAGCCAATTATAGATTAACTTGCTCGATTATTTATACAAACGAAACATGAAAATGAAAATAAAAAAGGTTGAAGAGAAGTTGGCCTTATAATAGGAGATTTTAAATTATTCTTCTTGGTAATGAAGTTCATAGCTGCCAAAATCTCTCCCATGCCCTTCACAATCTATTTTACACCAAGGAAGAAATGAAATGTATTTAACTCCACTTATTTTATTTAGAACAAACACAGCCAGGTTTTAATTATGTCCGGACAAAGGATTCTTTGTACCCCGACAAAGAATGTCAACACTGCCATGCAAAAATTGTTATTATGTTGGAAGGTGAATTCAAATTTTATTTTATTAATTTTGCAAGAAATTACAACTCTTATTTATACAAGATTCAAAACACCCATCATTATTCTACCAACTTTATACCATAAATGAGAGAGATACATCATGCTTTCCAACACTCCCCTCAACTTAGTGCACAGATATCAAAAAGATTCAATAGATTCAATTTACTAATGAGATGATTAGAGTACTGAGACAATAATCCCTTAGTAAGAATATCTGTCATCTGTTGAGTAACGGGAACAAATGACATAGATATCTATCCGATCTTAAGTTTTTTCTTAATAAAATATCTATTCATAAGTTTCTTCTTAATAAAATATCTATCTATCTCAACATGTTTTGTCATATCATGTTATACTAGATTATGAGCAATGCTAATAGCTACCTTATTGCACAATACAACCTTATAGGTAGGCTTATTGGAAAGCGAAGTTTATTAAAGAATTTCACCAATCACAATAACTCACAAACACCATAATCATTACTCTAAAATTTGCCTTAACACTACTTTTAGAAATAATATTCTGTTTCTTACTCTTTCGGGTAACTAAATTATTCTAAATATAAATGTAATACCTAATAATAGATTTTCAATCAACTGACAAACGTTTTCAATATGCCTCTGCAACTAACAACTTTCAACATTTTTAGTATATTCAATAACATTTTTAGACTATAATGTTTTAGTTATACCAGGAATTTTAGACTTAATTTTAAGACAAAAAAAGAAATTTTTAAAAGAAAGATCAGAATTATTAACTCTATAGTTCAAAAAATTCGAATCTTCATTATTTTGCTCCTCTTGACTATGAGAATTGGAAAATGATGTATTTTAAAAAAAAAGGTAACATTTATAGTGATAAAAATATTTTTAGATGTAAGATCATAGCATTTATACCCTTTGTGTATTGGTGTATAACCAACAAATATACATCTGATCATTTTAGGATCAAGTTTATTATGATTGACTAGGATAGTTGTGCACAAATATAGAATACCCAAACACCTTAACTAGTAAAGTATTTTGAAGATGGGTGTTAGGAGATACTCTACTAAGAGTTTGTAAAGAAGTGTTAAATTTTAAAAATTTTAAGAGCATTTTATTGATGAGAAAAGTTGCTATAAAGAAAGTTTCACCCTAAAGATACTTAGAGACATTATTAGTAAGTAATGGTGCTTTAATAGTATCCAAGAGATACCTATTCTTCCTTTTAACAATTCCATTTTATTGAGAGGTATCTATGCATGAGTTTTGATGCATAATTTTCTTATTCTAATCTTAAATTAAAAAAATTCTTTACCATTATCATTTCAAAAATCTAAATTTTTTCATTAAATTGTGTATAAATCATAGAATAAAAAATCTATGTAACATCAGATCTTTTCTTTATCAAGTATACCCAACAAACTCTAGTATGGTTATCAATAAAGGATATAAACTATTTTTTACTTGATGGTGTAGAAAATTTGATAAGTTCCCAAACATTACTACGAATTAATGCAAATGGTTTTGTATGTTCGTACCCACTATATGGATAGCTAGCTCTATGTTGTTTGGCTAAAATATAAAATTCACATTGTAATAAAGAAGGATCTTTATTTAAAAATAAATATGGATATAAATATTTTAAATATTGAAAATTGGGTTACCTAACCTATAATGCCACAATATTATTTCAGAATTCTCAAAAAAAGATATAGACTTGAAACTAAAACTTTGGTTTACTTTAATCGAGCGAGATCCATCTTTAAGAAAATAAAGTCCTTTGCCTTTTTTAACATTGTCAATCGTCCTCTCTGTAGCTTGATTCTGAACTCATAATAAAGGAAGAAAAAATTAGTACAACAATGATGTAAATTCAGCACAAGATAAGTCAAGTATGAATTTACTCCAAGGTAAATCAAGCTCTAATTCAGCCTCGCAAGATAATTTGTTGCAAAATGAGATGAAAGAAGCTCAAATTCGTGCAGCCCATGCCCACATCTATCCAGCCCATGATTTTCAAAGTCCATGCACTTCATTTGGCCTTAATTTGATTATTTGGAGTCAAAGTCATTAAACAGCCCATTTTGGGAGCATAAACTTAGAGTCTTGTGTAGCTATTTAATTATGTTTAATGCTTGTATTTTCTCTGCAACTTTTGATTTCTTTTATGTTTGAACAATTATGTAATGCCTTTAAAAGGCTTCTTTGCTCTATTTTGTAATTTTGATTGGCCGGTTGAATGAAATTATCTCCTTTGGAGTGTTAACCTAAATTCTTCCTTTATCCAAATTCTAGCCAAATTTGGCTAATGGCATTGCCTTTATGCCTTGGTTACCTGGCTTTTAGCTTTACATTTTTTCTTGTTTTAAGAATCATTTGAGGTGTTTTAAGATTTCAGAATACCAAACATTGAACAGTGACGAATTTGAAGCAACATACTCACTCTAAAGCTTCCGTAAGACGCATCATAACATTTCTTATAATGCATAACCATTTTCTAACAAGAGACTTTAAGACTCTATTTTACAAGTCCCTATTCTAGATTTGAAGCCCCTCCTTAGTCACCTCAAGTATGTGTTCCTTGGAGATGGAAGAACATTACCATTGATCATTTCTAATAAACTTAGTGTATCATAAGAAGAAAAGCTTGTACATGTTCTTAAGGAACATAAGATGGCTATTGGTTAGACAATTATAGATATTAAAGGAATTAGTCCATCTACATGCATACATTGTATCTTACTTGAAGAGGAAGTAAAACCTTCCCGTCAACTACAAAGAAGATTAAACCCCACCCATAATGGATGTAATGAAGAAGAAAATCCTCAAACTTTTTGAAGTGGGAGTGATTTATCCTATTTTAGATAGCAATTAGGTTAGCCCAATTCAAGTGGTTCTTAAAAGGACTGGAATAACTAACATGGAAAATTAGAATGATGAGTTAGTTCCTACCCGTGTTCAAAATAGGTGACGGGTTTGTATAAATTATAGAAAATTAAATTCTGTAACTAGCAAATATTACTTCCCTCTACCTTTTATTGATTAAATGCTTGAAAGGTTAGCCGATCACTTTTACTTTTGTTTCCTTGATGGTTATTCAAGTTATTTCAGATTGTAGTTACTCTAAAGGATCAATAAAAGATGATTTTTACATGCCCATTTGAGACTTTTGTATATCATTGCATGCCCTTTGGTTTTTACAGTACCCCAACCACTTTCCAAAGATGTATGATTAGCATATTTTCAAATTATGTCGAGCATATCATAAAAGTTTTTGTAGATGATTTCATAATTTATAGAGACTTTTTTGATAATTGTTTACATAATATTATACTTGTTCTTCAAAGATGTATAGAAACTAATTTTGTGTTGAACTTTGAAAAATGTCATTTTATGGTTGAACAAGGTATAGTTTTGGGTTATGTTATTTCATTTATTAGATTTTTGGTAGATAAAGTTGCTCATTTCAATTTATTGCTCTTGGTATATTTGCTTCTAGTTTTGTGCCTATTTTTCTTGTTAAGTGTTTTCATCGCATTCCTAGTATTAATTTACTGGTTGTGTGTATTTTGGTTTGAGGATTAATTCTGAAGTGCAATTGAGAACAACAAGCTTGAGTGGTAAAAGGCTAGAGTGTGTGAGCTTAAAAGAGGGTAAAAGCCAACATTTGTGTGAAACACGAGTGGAGTGTCATCTTTGAGTGAAACACGTGAGGGAGTATTTTGTGAGGCTGTTTTACTAATATTTCTTGGAAGTTCATAAAATGAGTATTTCTCCAACCAGGAGGGAGGGTAAAGAACCCTTGGATGATGAAGTCAACATGACTCCAGACATGAAATTGATGTATAGGGCCTTTACTAGACAATTTCAAAGGTTGAATAGTCGCCTAGATGAATTGGATGAATGGAAGAGGGAGTTGTCACAAAGCTTGCCAAGGAATGGTAGGCGAACTAATGATAGAAATAGGCAACACAATGAGTTTGATCAGGGACCGTTTGAAGATGAATTTGAAGAGGTTAGCTCGGCTAGAAATAGAAGGGGCGAAGTTAGAATAGAAAGTAGGAGGGATAGTAATCTAAATGCTATCAAGATGACAATACCTTCATTTAAGGGGAGAAATGATGCAGAGGTGTACTTGGAGTGGGAGAGAAAAGTGGATTTCATATTTGCTTGTCACAACTATTCTGAAGAGAAGAAGGTGAGATTGGCTGCTGTAGAATTTTCAGATTATGCTTTAGTTTGGTGGGATGAATTAGTGAAGTCTAGGAGAAGAAATGGTGACTATCCTATTGAGAGTTGGGATGAGATGAAGAGAGTAATGAAGAAGCGGTTTGTGCCTTCTTATTACTATAGAGAGTTGCACCAGAAGTTGCATAAGCTTACTCAAGGTTCAAAATCAGTGGAAGATTATCACAAGGAGATGGAGATGCTCATGATTAAAGCTAACATT
>JAVXUL010000002.1:5919340-5931464 GCA_035590515.1 Trichilia minutiflora | reverse complement strand
AGCAGTAGCGTGGACGGTGGTGATTGCATCAGAAGAGGACCTTGGAGGTATTGGATTTCAAACTTGACTCACTCTCGCTGCATGCGTCCACTGGGAGCGTCATTTATTTCTTAATGTCGTTTATTGTATTTTGGATTGTGAACTTTTAAGATAAATGTAATAATACGCTTTGAAATGAAAGATCTTTATTAGTATTGTTTTATAATTAATTTGAAATGTTTGAATTGTTTTGATTGCATAGTAGTGAGGAATTTGAAAGAAAAATTTCTGGAAAATATTTTATATTTGTTTATGATTTCAGCTTTACAGGTTCTTAGTAAGCGTTCTGGACCTAAGGAATGCTTATTAGGAATCTGTGGCGGTTATCACAGGTGAGACCCATGGGTCGGGGTGTGACATATAAGATTTTTGCATTTAAAAGCCCAAATAAGCAATCAACTAGCTTGCACAGGCTTGTAATAAAAATTGTATTTTAATGCAAGTGAGCAATATATGAATAGAGCTCAAACATATTTCTCGCTGGATATCTTATACAATATACTAAATCAATTTGCAGCCCAAAGAGAAGAAAAGGTTCATTTGAAAGGCACAAAGGAGCTATAATATAGACCTTATTTCTTCCGTATAGCAAAAATTCCCTACTACAAGAACACTAACCACAATTTCATAGTTGCCAACATGATAATTATCAGCTCCCACAGATTTCTCCGCAAGATCCGTGAAACTTGATGGTAGGGTAGTGCTTTTGGCATGCCCCTTTTAATGCTTTTGCAACCAATTTCCAACATCATGTCTTCTGTTATCATAGAGTGGTACTCCATGTCTGAACTGCTTTCTATTATGGGCCACCATTTTTGAGCTTGAAATCATATGATTACTTGGCAAGTCTTTCTAGTAAATTTCCTTTGAGAGCTGAAATTTTAGCTCTCTCAAAGCACCATTGTAATCTTGCTGCAACAAATTATAGGAAGAAGAAAAGTATCAAATCCAATTAAGAAATACCATCAATAGCTGACAAAGCTCTCTCAAACCATTATTACAATCTTTCTGCAACAAATCACCTGAGAAAGAAAGCTATATCATACCAAATGAACTCACACTTTTCTGAGAATGTCCAACATACAATAATTCACTATGAGTTTGATAGCTTATATAAGAATAAACATAAACATAAACACAGGTAAGAGTGATATTGTCACCCACTTGTACATTCCCAGTCAAATGCAATGCTATTAAGCAATAAACTAAGGGTTTGTCAAGTACATGTAGACATGCTAATGCTAGATCTAAAATCGAAGCAGCAGGGAAGCCTTGATAGAGAGAGAGCATTTTCCAGATTTAATTTCGTGAGCCTCACAGCTATTTTAATACTGTTATGTTGGTGAAGCACCTCGCTTTCCTTGAGGATACACATAAGATTTCCCTGATTCTGAAAAAAATCATAACTTTATACAACAGTGAAAAAGAGACCAAAAGGGAAAAGTTACTTAGGTAAAGAGGCTACTTCAAATGACTGAGAATTTAACCTAGCTTTTCTCACTGTATGAACTAATAAGCACAACGGAGAGGACAACTTAGGCACTATGAAAGTGATATACATACAACATATAATGATCTTATATCTCATCATAATGTATATTAAAATGTGACCACCTGCTGTTGTTGTGATGAACTTTGTGGCCTGCTCTTGCCTGCCCAGATCTAATATGCCTTGTGCTCTATTAGATCTGATGGTATGGGCAAATGACAAATATTTGCATGAGTCTTAGGTATTTTGACAAAATGAAAACATGATAAACAATATTAGCCTTACATATTAATCTTAAGGAATTCTTGAAATCTATCAAAGAAAAAGTTAAATCTCTAATTTTGAGAGAAAATAATATTAAAACGGGTCAAAACTCTTCTGTCCTTGGGTTTTAGTATTCTATTTATAATAAAAATAAATTTTAACTAAATGACAATATTCCTTAAATCTCAAAAATAAAATAAAAATATTAAGACATCATTTGCCTTCCTCCCAAGTCGAATACCATAATTCAAAACGAAATCCACACTATGTTATACTTTAGTTTTCTTCCTAGGAATTCTTACTTTAGCTCTTGCGTTAGTTCCTCCCACTAATGAAAAACTTGACCTCGAGTTTCCTTACTCTTTCGAACAGGTTGCACCAAATTCAATATTATAACCTCTTCCATTTGTGATTCTGAGTGTACTTGTATAAAAATTATAAAATTATCTGGCACTACTGCTATTAATTTGCTAATAACTACCTTCATTATACTCATTTGAATTTAGTTTTTATCCACTAATAATTTTTCATTAGAATTTTTAATTGAAATGTCACAGTAGACATCTATAACTTTATGAGAAACGTACTTTCTAAAATCAACAACAACTTCAACTCGCAACATAAAAATTGAATTATCATAGGTTAAAGCGTGCTCTTTCAATAGTGTATTGCCTAAAGTATTTTTATTAAATTCATTGTTATTCACAGGATCAAAGATATTGTCGAATTTCGTGTTTACCACTTCATTTATACAACCAAAACCAATATTAAGTTGCCACTCATTATGATCTTCAACGCCAACATTAGTTTTGAGCTCTTTTTGTGAACCTCACACTTTAACCTGATTTTCTACTTTCTTTAGACTTTAATTGGTAACATTTAAACACTTGACTACGAGGAACTAAAAACATTTTTGTCCACCTTTGGTTAATTTATAAACACCCCACTGCTTCAACACTAGACATTGACTTTCTTATAATATAGTCTTCCAAGCATTAAACCCTTTATATTCAAGTTATCAAAAAGATGACAATAAATATTATTCACATAACTCCCAATCAAAAATCTCACCAAATATATTTTTTATGGACAATAATTCTTCTATAAATATTTATACACTTTGTGATAGGTAAACCTAAATTACAAAGTATATCCCTATGGATATAATTCCATTCTCTATCATCAACGACATAAATTCTACAATACATACCATCAATCCTACCTCCAATCTTAAAAAGATGATTTTGTTGATATTCATTAAACCTTCTTGAAGGAGTAACTCGTTCAAACGGTCGGCTATGACCTAAAATACTGAGCTCCATGCTATTAGCTCTACTCTGATTTCTCATCAGAATAGCAAAACGCCCTAAAGACTACAAGCTCCATTTCCCCTTTGAGATATCTTGAGATAACGATATGCCATCTATGAGATCTGCTTCCCCTCATCTACATAGCATGGATGGTTGTTTTCTTTACTCCTTCTAGTAGGAAATATAGTGCTATCGAAAATGAATCATGAGCTGATACCAAATTAGCATAGTGAAAACGTGATAAATAAGATTAAACCCATAGATTAATCTTAAAGAGTTCTTAAAATCCACCAAAGAAAGAGTTAGATCTCTAATTTTAAAAGAAAATATGATCCAAACTCTTCTACCTTAGAGTTTTAGTATTCTATTTGTAATAAAAATAAAGTTTAACTGAATTACAACATTAACCTTAAGTCCCAAAATAAAACAAATAAAACAAAAACACCAAGACATCGTTGCCTTCCTCCCAGGTCCAATACCATAATTTGAAACAAAATCCGCATAATGGTATTCCTTAGTTTTCTCTCTAGGAATCGTTACTTTAACTCTTGCATCGTATCTCAATTCGAAAATTCCCATGGTTTAATTTTATCCTAAAAGGCAAGAAAAATATGTTCATAACATTCAAAAAAAAAAAAAAGGAAAAAGGAAGAAGGAAGAAGGAAGAAGGAAGAAGCTGGATACAAAAACAATCAACCATCCATTACGACTAACATCTTTCAAAATAAACTCAATGGCATGTATCTGAGGATCTCACAACTCAATGTTGACTTCATATGTTTCTCCGCTCCACAAATTAAAACATAAATTCATTCAACTTCTCAAAAGTTACTTATAAACCTTTGTTTTGACCAAAACCAATCA
This sequence comes from Trichilia minutiflora, assembly GCA_035590515.1. NCBI lineage: Eukaryota > Viridiplantae > Streptophyta > Magnoliopsida > Sapindales > Meliaceae > Trichilia > Trichilia minutiflora. The sequence continues at coordinate 5,927,498 of JAVXUL010000002.1, read as the reverse complement.
TTTCCAGATATATTAAAATAAGATGAAAAGTGAATAGAGGAAACCTTCACAAATGGCGTCTGCAATGCACCTTGCTTGGGATGTTCAGCAAGGATGAACCGGTTCCTATAAAAGGATATAATAAATCTCAAAATCTTCCATGGATGCAGTAATCAACCATATTAAAAAAGAAAATAAAAGAACTACAAATTGTGATTTTAATTTACGCATTTCCTTAATAAAGAAAACCCCAATGAAGAATCCAAGTCCTTGTACAATTTGTAAGCGGAAATTCAACTCTCACGTTGCGTTCACTTGAAGATCCAGACACATTAATTTAACGACAGAAAATAAAGCATTAGAAAAGAAAAGGAAAAAAAAAAATAAATTGTTTACAAAAACTGTTGCAAAACAAATTGAATATATTACCTGAAGCTTCATCCTTCTACAAGTTCAAAATGATGTACAAGAGGTACCTGCTTGTCTTTACAAGTTGTCATTCTTACCATTAGTGAAGCACGATTAGCCAAAAAGACCAAGGGTATTTATAAGTTTTAAAAGCTCATCAAGCAATTACTTTTAATAATTCAAATTAAGTCCATCATTCCTTTTTTAGTTTATCTTTTTTAGATTTAGCACTCACGAAATTATAATGGAGTAACAATAAAACTAAAAAATCTTGTTGCTAATCAATATCTCACTTGATTATCGGAACATTGATAAAACTTTGTCAAATAATTAATGAAACTGTCAGTCAGTTGACAAATATTGACGGAGAAAAAAGAGCAGAGAATTAGGGTTTATTACCAGGGTACGTGTTGGAATCCACAACAACTGAAAAGGCATTTCAAGATCGAATACAATAAAAGACCGTCAAGAATTTGATTCTTTTCACTCATTGATGCAAAAAAGGCATATCAAAATATGATTTCCACTGAAAAAAAATCCCGAATCTGATATCTCCATCGGCGATATGAATGGAAGAGAAATGACAACGGCCAAATTTCGCGCGCTTTAAATGTTCGGGTGAAGTGGAGCGCTTATATAGATCCAAGGCACGGGTAAGGCATGTGTTGGGTAAAGATTCAAGGCCCTGCTGCGATGAATTAAATGCCGGCTTTAAAACCCGATACGGTACTGTGCAAAAGGTATACGCCATTTATTTTGTAGTTTTTTTAAATTTGCGTTTGTCTGAATATGTAATATTCGTAGTCTGGTTTGGAAAAAAATATTGCTGTGTTTTCCAACCAGATTTTCATCCCAAATGAACATATGAAATATCGCTGTGGTTGGACAACCAGATTTTCATCCCAAATGAACAAATGAAATATCGCTGTGTTTTCCAACCAGATTTTCATCCCAAATGATCATATGAAACATAAATTCAAAAGCGTAATATGACCCGTACAACAAATTACTGTCTATAACACAAATTCTTTGGGCTGGTGAAAAAATTTTGGTACTCAAACTAGTTATCCACCAAAATTTTAACAATTTATCACTTTCAAGTTCTCAACCCACCCAAATTGTCAAATGTCAATAAACCAATTGAAAATTCATGCCAAAGGTTTAAAAGCCTACACATAATATTTTATATTTCATTTCATCCTGAACAGGGCTTTGGTCTATTTTTTCATTTTAATTTGCTTTCCTAATAATAAGTCTAGTAGCAATCAATTTCTGGAAATAAAACTTTAACATTAGTTTTGCAATATAAAATTTATCTTAACAAATCTCTTAATATTAAAGGCTAATTAATAATATTTAAGCTTCATTAAAATTAATATTAATTGCTAATTTAATAAATTTTACTAAACATAAAGCAAATATTAAGAGTTCAGTGGGTCAGAGAGGCATATGCCCCCCTTATCCCCCAATAGATCTATCAATGCAAGGATGTAGCAGCCTCAATGTATCATCAACTAACATCAGTTGTAAAGGTTGATGGCTTTACAAAATTGTGTTCAATCTTCCATAATTGCCAGCTCCTGCAAGTAATTAAAACTAATTCCCCGTTTCTTCCTCACCACTACCACCAGCAACACACACGTCTTCAAGACCTTATTGGGACAGCAACTTTGAGTCACAAGCCACTATTTTCATGCGACCAACATTCTCTTGGTTGTCCTCGCTCTTGAACACAGTGTCTTGCAGGATGAAGGTCCAAACATTGTCGCAAAACCTGTAGGTGTGCAGATGCCCCTAAGGGATACAGAAGAAATTAAACTTTACATGTTCAGCTCAGCTCTTATCAGTAGCAAGATATAAGATACTAAGGTTGAAGCACTCAAATAAAGGATCCGGCATGATATGAACAAACTTTCAGCATAATAACCCAATTTTTGTAGGGCAAACCCATTACAGAGGTATCTATTTCTCATTTATACAATACTCACAGACATCCATAAATGCATGCACACACAGAGAAGTACAAGCACAAATAATCCTAATATAAAGTCAAATGTTTGCATAAAACTAAGCATTCCAACAAGAGACTTGATCAAAATAAATAGATTTGAGCAGTAATAATTACTGTAACCCTATCCAGCACCAACTAGTTCAGAGCATCCCAAGAATTAGCAAAGAATTACTGGTCAGATTTAGCATTAAAATTTACTGTAATTCCATTGAATGTTCATAACTTATTCGCAATTCAATGAGAATTTCCTAAGTCAGTCATCCACAGCTATAATTTGGTGCAAGATCAAAAGTTCAAATATACCATTCCACATGCACTGATACCACTATACAAGCATTGGCGCTTCTTGCTAGTGCATTTAGGCATGGCAATTGATATAATCCTTGAGATGCTTGGTCACTCATAAGTCTTCCTATTGGGCTAAGTTAACGGACATAAATGAGCAATCCACGAACATCTCTCACAACTCCATTCAAAAAGCACAGGGGCTAGTCAGAGCAGAAGAAATTATTCATCCAATGTTGAAAGAGCATGAACACTTTATGTTTTATGGACATATGTAAAGCATAGGTGGTTACAGCACAAGAGGCATCAGATACAGAATTTTTAACATACTAATACAGACTAACTCTCCACTGCTACAATTAATTGGTCTAGTAAAAGAGAAGCATGATCAACTCGCCCATCCCAAACATTAACAAGGTTCTTCCATAAATCTCTCCTCAACCACACAGACTGCTAAGATATTTAATTGTATAAAGAAAAAGAAAAATATCTCTTTCAAGGAAAATCTAACAGGCATAAGAGCTCCAATTCCCAACTACCATAGCTTCTGTGGATTCCATGATACAGGTTCTAGTGAGCATTTTCCAGAAAATAACTTACTATTGGTTGCCAGAAGTAACAATTTCACAACAAAGTAAAAAGTTACTTAAGATTCAAAGGTGGGTCTCTAAAACGGACACATTCAAGTAACATCCCAGTAGGCATTAAAAAGCAATAGAATCTACACTTATGCTAATAATTCCCACCTCTATCTGTGGATTTACAACGATGAAAAAACTGAAACCACAGACCTTTCACTAAGCTCAGAAAATAAGAACAAAACATATTAAAAAGCCAAACAAGTATAAACTATATTTTGCATTATTGCGATCACAATAGCTTGTAATGCCAACAATTCCCTAGCAGCACCAATAACAGCTCCCATCCATACAAGACAATATTAAATAGCCTCAGATTTCTACAAAGGCACGTACCAGACGAGGGGGCAAAAAATCTAACCCCGCCATAAAACAGACGTCAACCTAAAGTAATTTAACAGAAAATATTTCCAAATTATTTGGAAAAGCAAATCTTACCTTAATGGAAACCTTGCTTTTCACCTGGGTTTCCAGTGCTTCTGTCATAGACTAAAAAACAAACAAACAAAAAATCATAATAAGAAGAACAGCCAAAAACACACATATCCAAGTTCATTTGCGTATAATAGAATAACTATACCTTATCGAATTGGACGAGAACCTGGATAGCTAGCTCGGGAGTAAGCGTACCGTTTTGAACCATCTCGTCCAAAGTCTCCGTCAAGCACATCCCGATCGTCGACCTTCGATACAGCTCAAACGTCGCCATTCCTACCGTGATCTGTCGATAAAATCCACACATACAAATCCATAAGGCAAGGTTTGAATACCTTCACACAAATTCTTAAATCGTACAAACAACAAAGAGTAAGGTATCAGAATCTAGAATTTAATAAAATTAAGGAAAATTGCATGGAGAAATTGAAGTTACAAATTCAAATTTGAGGTAGCGTGTTGTTGTTGTTGTGGTTTAAATGGAGTGTACTGGTTTAACGTTTGCTCTGAAGAATTTTTTGGGCGGAGAGGATTGAGGGGCTTATATACCCTAGCTTTTGTAGATCGGGGTATATATAGCTGTGGCGCAATTAGGAATGAAGCAATTGACTGTTATGCCCTCGTGATATTTTGACTTGAAAGCATGGCGAATCAAGGACAGACAGCCGAAATGGCCCAAAATATGGACCTGGACTGGACCATCCATATACTAAAAAAATATGTTCTTCTCTTCTGGATATATATATTTTTTTATTTTTCATTTTTATTTGTTGACAACAGTAGTTTTTCTATTTAATTTGAAATTTAAAATTGTGGTTCTACTATTTTCTTTCTATTAAAACGCTCTTTTTCTTGCTTAATTTGACTTTATAAAGGCTTAAATGGTTTGTAATTGTTGAAACACACTAAAATTTTTATATATTAAATACAAGTTATGTTGATTTTATTTTTAAATATTAAAGTGATTGAATTGAGGTGAAAGTAACTCAATGATTATAGCCCTATGCTATGTGTTTTTGGGTTTTGGCTTTTCAACGAATTTAAATCCAGGTTAAAAATAAAAATTGAGAAGTGTATGATTTAAATTCAGAAAGGTATGAGATGAGAATATAATTATAAAAAAATGAGGTTAATACTTTAATCATAATAAATTAATTCAAAATATTTAATTAAAATAAAAAATAATATACTATATTTTAATTTAATATAAACAATAAACTCATATTTTAATTAATTTGAATTATATCAAATTTATTTAAGTGACTGAGGCTATAATATATATACGCATATAAATTTTATATATAAAAATCCTCCACCATCTTTCCTTGTGAGAATGTGACATTAATATTATTATTACTTATAAAAACATATTAAAAAATATTAATTTACTTAGTGTTGATATTTTTTAATATTTTTTATTTTAATAATTTTTAAAATATAGTTTTTGAAAGTGCTATTATCTATTTAAATATCTGAGGGTGTTAATTTATGAAAAGCACTTTATTAGATGTTAAATAAAAAAATATTAAAAATATTAATTTAATTTTGTTAATTATTTTTTATAAAAAACAAAACAAAACAAAACAAATGAATTTGGTAATATTTTGCAAGTGTTAATTAGCACTCCCAAACAAATAAAAGATTCATTATATGTTAGACATATACACTACATTGTACAAGGAAGATTAGAGATAATAAACATTAAAAGAATTACTGATACTTTCTCTTATCTTTCTATGCAACTCAACATACCATTTCGTCATGTTAAATCTTACAGAAGTTGGATTAGAATGATATTAAATATAATTTTTTAATAAAAATGTAATTAATTTACTCTTTTATTTGCTGGCTACTATAACTTTAAAATCGCAACTCCTCCATGTAAAAAGTGATATCGTTTTTATTGAGTCGACCGGGTTATAAATCTGGACAGGATTGTATGCAATCAGATAGATAATCCCAGCCCAACTTGGGTCTCGAGTTCAACTTCTACTTTACTCCCGGAGATGTCTAATAATATGTTACGTGCCAGGCGAAAGGCCGCCAACGCCAAGTAGAAGAAATAGCAAGGACGTGTAAACATGAAGGCTTTCCTCAAATGTTTGAACTGGACTCTGGAGTCTAGAGAAAGGTTTGATCCCACGGAGGGATAGAAGAAGAAGAAGAACAAGAACAAGAAAAAAAATAATAATGAAGTTGCTTAAGAACAGAAACATGGAGGAGATAAGGTCTTCAGCGCCGTTAACAACCGCTGCGAGGAGAAACAAAGAAACATTAGCGATGTATCGCGTGAAAAAAGATTGCCTATTCTTGAAAACGTCATTGCAGGAGGGTTTCCAGTATGTCAAAGTTTTGTTCATCGGTCTGGTACGTATGAACATCAATGATAAAGATACAATGGAGTTTTATCTCAAAACTGTTTGTTGTTTGATACTATAATAAAACTGGAGCAGGCGAAGAAGGCGACAGCCAGAAACGAGAAGGAAGCAACCGAAGCCGATCTGCAAACTGCCAACATGCAGGTTGAAGCTGCCGATAATATTGAGGAAACCACGAAGGGAATCGATAAATACATGTAAATTCTCCACCCTTATGTTTCAGGATGAAGTTGGGCCGTTCCAACTTGGAACTGGAATTGAATTGTTCATCACTTAAATTATTTATTAGTTTTGAAATTAGTACTGATCACCACATAATTTCGTTCTTTATAAATTCCACATATTATTGCTGATCTTAAAAAATATACTAATGATTTAGAATATGTGAACCTAAAAGGGAAACATAAAGCTTGTTGCTGGAATTAGAAGATGGGGCCTTCTACGCGAATATAGTCATACATTACACCATCAAAAGTGCTAGAGCTTATAGCTTGTGTTAGAAAAATGGTGTTATCTCCAGCAATGAGCTTAGTTCGAGGCACATCTACGCTGTAAAGCCTGTAGCGTCCATCCATGTCTTGTAATTGTGTTGTCATGTCCAATTTGCCAATTTGTAAACAGAGGCGGCTCTGCTTTAGGGTCATTCACCTGGACCTTGAAGAACAGAATTCAATTGAACTAGTAAATCTATATGCTTAAATTGATTAAGAAGAACTGGAAAAAGGATTGTGAATGATTGAGCTCCTCACCTGCAACATTTGCAGTCGCGAGTTCTATTCGTAATTTATAGGTTACTTTGTGGCAACATTTGCAGTCGTGAGGGCTATTCGTAATTTATAGGTTCCTTTATGGTCTGTTGTGTCCCAAATAAGATCTGTTACTACTTGTTGGACACTCAAGATTTTACTACTTGTTGCTAACACAGCGAAAATACGGAATTTCCTAACTAAGCAATCATATGAAAATCCCAAACAATAACAACAAGTATCCTATTAGCTAATTAAATATAATTTAAAGCAAATAAATGGCATAAATAGACAAAACACAAAATTTAACGAGGTTCGGTATAAATACCTACGTCATCGAATACCGTAGAGAATCCACTATCTTAAATTTTATAACTTTACAACTTCTTCTGAGCAACAATATAATTACCCAAAAGATACAAATCAAAACAAAAGATATTTAAAACTAAGAGGCTTTATTGATAAAAATTCCAAGGGCCTTTTTTATAAAAGCCACACATAAGACTTTTACAGCTTACGTTAGATAGTACTATAAATCAATATTTAACTTCATTTTATAATACAAAAATAAATCAACTAATTTTCAATCTACCAATATGGGATAAAGAGTCATATTCTCACAAAGATTATCTCAACAAACCTTAGATTTATGTACACGTACATTTTCTTTCTATCCCATCTTCTACTAATCCGGCAAAGAATACTCGGAAAGAGACAATATCTGGTGTTCCCACCATTTATTGAAATTAAGAAATGACGATCACTCCAACTTGTATATCTCCTTCTATGTGACCCCGCCGTGTTAGATATTTTCATTGAAGACAGCTTTCCATTTCTCTTTCCATACCATCTTCTAATTTTTCCAGCACTATTATCCAGAAACATTTTTAAAGTTAGTGGACCATTTTGTAAAGTTTCTCTTATCAATAACGTGCACTATCAAAAGATGGCCACTTCATCTTTCTCCTTTAGGAGAACTACAGAACCACATATATAAGAGTGTCAAATAAGGCCGTAGAATACGACTCAACCATTTAAAGTTTGATTTCGGGTTGTCGGTTCTGAAGAATTGAATGAGTCAAAGTCTTTCAGTTTGATTCTACAAATCTTGCCAACCCAATCTCCAATTAGACTGAAGTATTTTAAAGGATGAACAACCGAAGATCTTGAGAAGAAACGTAAATAGAATGAAAAGATTATATATAAAGAGTGATGCAAGAACATCCTAGTATCCAAATAAGGAATTGTGTAATGGCTCATTTCTCTTACCTCAGGTTA
>JAVXUL010000002.1:5879738-5910636 GCA_035590515.1 Trichilia minutiflora | reverse complement strand
AGGATGGGTAGTAGTTTAACTCCAAGAGCTACGCAGTTAAAAGTGCTTGAACGAAAGCAGTAATAAGATAGGTGACCTCTTGGAAAGTTCTCAAAATAACCCATTACCAATAACAAAATCGTAAGGCCCAAGGGTTTGGCCAAAGTGGACAATATTTTTGATAAACTTAGACCAAGTGTTACAATTGGTATCAGAGCCAGTAGCGGAGCCAGAAATCTTAATTCGGGGGGACCAAAATAGGATTTTATTCATTTTAAAGGACTTAAAAGAAATATTTTATTAATTAATTTAAAATTTTATGAATTTTCAAAATTTAGGAGGGGCCATGGCCCCATTGTTATTATGTTGGCTCTACCCCTGATCAAAGCCAACTCTCCTCGAGTACAATGGTGGTGGTTCAGGCACAAATCAAACGGAAGCTGGTGGGCTTGTAATATTCCAGTCCGATGAGAGCTGAACGTGGCTCTGGGACAAGGGTGTCTGAGTAAGGAGTGGCTTCTGACATGCTTATAGGATGGCAGTGATGAACCGAATCCCACAACAGAATGGGAGAGAAAGTTATTAGGCTATATATAGAGAGTTGAAACCAAGTTATCAACAAGACCTTTTGGGATGGGTGGTAGTTTAACTCCAAGAATTACGCAATTAAGCCTGTTTGGACGAGAGCAATACTAATATGGGTAATCTCTTAGGAAGTTCTCAGGATAACCCATTACCAAGAATAAAACCGAAAAACCCTAAGGATTGGGCCAAAGCGGACAATATTGTTGATAAACTTAAATCAGGTGTTATATATTTTTTTTGAATTAGTTGTATGAGTAAAAAATTTTTTTTTGTTTATTTAATTGATTGCATTTGGATACTAGTAAAAAGTTTAATATATATTTTAAATACATAAAATTTTCTGTAAAATCAATTATTGATGATTTCCGTGATTTAAAAGAACAACGCATTTGTTTTTGATATATTAGAATGTATTTTTATTTTTTAATAATAATAAATATTTATTTTTAATTATAATAATATAATTTAATAATTTTATTTTTTATAATAATTTATTAATTTTTATATTTTATATCAGTATATTTATTTTTAATTTCGATCTCCTAATATAAATTTCTGACTCTGTCATTTTAGTACCTCTTCGTTGGGAAGTATAACAGCTCCAAGATAGACCAGCAGTTTGCATCTATGCCGGTCTTTGTCTGGGCTTTTCCTCGGCCAGTTGTCGGATGCTTACATAAAATGGAACTTGAAATTTTTAACTGTAATGTCGTGTACATATATACTGAGATATATATATATAATCTAAAAATTAAAACTAAAAAAAGAAGAGGTTCGAGTTAAAATACTTGCCTTGATTTGGCTTGATCACTGCCCTGTTATTGGAAAGCTGTAACCCAGGCCATTGCTTCTTGGGTCTATAAAATTCTTTCCATATAAAAAAACCTAGGAGCAATGTGATGTCTCTAACAGGCTATAATTCACCAAGTAGTCATACAAAAGAAGAAAAATCCATGTAAAATTCTTAAGTTCAGTCCAGCACTGGATCTACTGTATGATCTAATAATTTATTACTCTTTATGCTATCCCAAAATTGGTTTAAGATATTCAATACTTTAATCAACTAAATTTAACGTAATTATGATATCCAACGAAAGTATGCCAGGATTTCAACATAATAGCCTATGAAAAGCTACTGAATTTTTCTCGCATAATTTCCCTCCTCATAGTCTTGGGAAATGGATAATAATATATTGAACCAACAAATTCATCTTTGGGCGGTGGGTAAGTGGTTTGAATTTGATTATTACTTTCACTTCAGAGGCATGAATTGGTATTTCCCTTTCTTCTTTTTTCAAGGAAACGCATGATCCTCGGGTAGATTCTGTTAACTACTCCATATAGAAAATTGTGTAGGTTAGGCTAGAAGTTTGGTGAAACCCTGACTTGTTTTACGAAGTCAATATTGAGTATTTAATAGAGAACAAAAGTTTAGTACCTACTTCCTATTGATTCTTAGCATCTAACGATTTAAATATATAATAATTATAACACCTCAATATTACATACCCATAACCCAAGTATGGCCTACATCTCTGCCTCAAATCGAGATAAACAAATAGCACAATAATGGAAAAAATAAAAACAAATAAACCCAACTTACCCAAGTACAGCAATTTGTGTCAATCATTGCGCTATATATTTTGCAAAGAAAATGTATTCAGGAATTGTTATTAGTTGATGTGCACAATTGTAAATTGCTGGTGGCTAACAGAATTTATTTCTACGAGTAAACATTTAAAGATGATGTACTATAAAACCCGAAATTTTTAACTTCTTTCAGGATTTTTTTAGACGGATCCTTCTAAGCGAATATAGTCATACATGATCCCTTGGAAAGGGCTAATGCTTTCTGTTTGTGTGAGAAAAATGGTATTATGCCCCTCAAGAAACAAGATTCCGGGCACATCCACATTGTAGAGATAGTAAAGTCCATGGATTCCATGTCTAGCAATCATGTTGTCCTTTCCAATTACTTCCGTTGAAAAGAGAGGAGGATTCTTCAAAGGATCATTAACGCGAACCTTAATTAAAGAGCAAAAAAGATCAAAATTTAAATGTTATTTAGACTCTCTCTTCATTTTACTGTATGAAGTAGACGATGAATTATAAATTTGATTTTCTGTGTCAAAATCAACTGAATTAAATATAAGGGAACATGAAGATCTATATATACCAGGAGTTGAGCAACATTTGCACCAGCCAGCGCCAAACGCAGTCTATATGTTCCATTATTCTCTGTTTTATTGAGTTTGAAATTAATTTGCCATGTAGTTCCTTGATATGTAGTATTATCTTTCTTCCTGTAAATACAATAAAAATTTTCATCACCAGATAGCAGTTAGCCTAACTATCTAATTGGGAAAACCAGAAGAGACATTCAAATTCTACCTGAATTTTAAAAAGAGAAATTCAATTTTAACTTGAATTCTAGAGTCAAGTAAAAGTTAAAAGTTGAAGAATCTGGAGCTACAAATGCTAAGTTTGTTTGCATGAAAAAAAATCAGTCTTCACTAAGTTTTCTTGTTGGATTTAATTCTTGGCAACGTAGGTTGACTGAATGTTTTTGAGTGAAAAAAAAAAAGGACCGGACCAATAATAACTAAAAAATTTCATTTGGAGCAATGTAGGTTGATTCTCAAATGAATTTGACTGGATCTTCTTCATGTGTAACATGCCTAAATAATTATGAAAAATGCTCAAGGAAGTTAATACAATAATAGCTCCGACGCTAGTTAATAAGCAAATACTTCTCCATTGTTCTACTTGCTCTCTCAAATAATTTATCTACGTTTATTCCATTGCATTGCCACATCCAAAACACCAATGAATTTCTAAATTGTGTAATCTAACAAGTTGTAAGAATTAAACCTGGTAACCTGTGCGAAGAACCAATCTTTTCGATAATCATTAACACCGACATTGTAGACTAAATCTTTGTCGGGATATAGTTCTGCATATCTTTCCCATAATCCATACTGTCGAAACCTGCCAACAGAAGAAAATAATCAAAATTTTGATGCTGGTTAACATTCATGAAGGAAAAAGCCCATGATCTGCCAAAAGCTTTATTCATATTTAATCCCATAATCTGATCATGACTTAAAATTAATGTACGCTATGCAGCATTAATTCAATAACGAGAGCTAACCTGTCAGGATGATCGACATATAATTTGTTTATGTACTTTGGATTAGGATCTGGAACATAAAATTCAGCAGCCGAACGATCAGCGATGCCAATTTCCCACAATGTAGGCCCATCCCTTGGAGGCTTATACACAAGATCTTCCAAGTTAGCATGAGAACCTGCTTTACATGTTACAGTGTTTAAATGGTAATAGCAAGAAAGTATAATAATAATAAGTTGACGACAAGGAAAGACAGAAATATATAAGACCTGTAGTAATTGTAATAACATCATCATATTTATAGTCCCCAATAAAACCAGGAACCCATGCATAAAGAATATAGCTACCCGGTCGTATATTCTTGATGGAGAAATAGCCATCTTCATTGGCTGTTGTCCAAAATTGGCAACTCTAATAAAAAAGAAAAAAAAACTCATTATTTAGTTTTCCTAGCTAATTATCAAATTGGGGTTTTCTCAGTTATTATACAGAAATCTTTCACCATATCTATCGGATGTTGTGAAAAAGAACGGAAAATTGGAATTACCTTGCATTCTCTTTGCCAAGATCCAGCATCTCCAGGTGCTGCCAATCCAACATAAGCACCTTTTGCTGGTATGTTCTTAGCATTAACATTCCTAAAAAACGCATTTCAATTGATATATAATATGTTTTTTCACTCAAAAAGACTACATGGTTAAGACAAAATAGATGTACAAATTTCGTTTCCTAATTTAAAAGCGCTTATGATTGATACCGGAAGCACTCCCAATTATATATCCACCCTATAATGCGTCGTATGCAAATAAGTTACAGTTAAGGTACCAATCCTGAAGAACTAATCTGCCGCTGACATTTCCCCGTTGATCTGACTTTGGAAAGTCTTTTGACTTTAGGAAATTATAGGGCCAGCTTTGAACTTCTTTCATCGTCTAGAGAAATTTATATCATTAATTCCTTGCAAAGGATATATATTATATATTTTAATTTCAACAGAATAAATGCACGCAGTTTTTTGTTTTTGCTAAACCTGTTTGTTAGCGTCCTCCCACAGCTTCAGGAAATCACCTCCATCTGGCAAAGAATTAAGATAAACAAAAATTGGTCCAAAAACTTTCTTCCATGGCTCACCAGATGCAAGGTTTAACATCAACTCCGCTCCTGCATAGTGGGTACTGTGCAGTACCTGATGATATATGGATTATTAATCAAAGTTTTATACAGTTCATGTAAACGGTCCCGTACACCACATTGTAAAAAAAATTTCTGCACTCCAACCCAGGTGATAATAACGACATCCGAATTCTTCAATTTTATTTTTATGATTTCTTAAATAAAGATATAGTTTGATTTCGTTTATATCAAATAGATCCCTAATGCATCTTAAAAACGGTTGATCACATTGTAAAGGTAAAATTTAAATATTATAAAATAATTTTCATTATTACTTAAAATTTAGCAGTATTTTAATATTAGGCAAACATATTTTTGAATAATTAAAAGCCTTCTTCTATTTATTTATTTAATTATTTTTTATTGTGTTTAATTAAAAGGCCAAAACGCTTTTAGTATCAAAAATAACACTATAAAAACAGTAATGTTTCTTATATAAATTATATATATATTATTGGTATAAATAAAGGTAGCAATAATTCAATACAAATATCATTGACAAAAGATAAACATCTTATATTTTTATTAGAGTAAAAAATATAATATATGTAAGATAAATGACAATAATATGACACTACAATATTGAGAAATATATAAAAATAGAGTTTATATAAAAGTAATACAATAATACTATTTATTTAAATTTTTTATTTCAAAATAGATCTCAAATAACTTGACAAATGAGTTGACATGTATTTATTAGATGGTAAATTTTTATAATTTTTAAAATTATTTATTATATTTTTTAATTATATATATGTTACTCATTTGAAATGTCCCTTTAAAATAAAAATTTTGAAACTCCGCAGTAGTAGTTTACATAAATAAAATTTGTAAAAAAAGTTTATATAAAAAAAAAAATTCTTACATTAAGGGAAGTGGGTCCAACATGAGAGGTCATGTATTGTTTTGTAGGTCCTGCTGATCGAAACTCATCGCTCGGTGTGATTTGCCATAATCCTGTTGTTGGTTTTGTGCAGATCCACCCGTGCACTCGAATATTTTTGTTCTCGCTCGAGTATTGGTACTGGTCATCCACCTGAAGAAATAAAATTGACACTTGAACCAAATCCATGTTAATTAAATTAATTCATCTGTCTCGTTTATTTTTATTAGCTAATTCACAATTAATTGTATAGACTATAGAGATATATTCTTCCATGCATAACCTTTGAGAGATCATATACTAAATTCTGTGAATGAATTCAGTAAATACCTCTCCTCTAAATTCTGGTTCAATCGGATTTACGAGTATAACTGCTTCTGGAAAAGCCAAGACTTGGCTTCGATTGCTCAGTCGGTCATCAGGCAGAGGCATGTATCTTTTCCGGTTGTTTGCTATGGCCAGATAATGAAACCTGTACAATTATTAATTAATAATGTTCATGTACTTATAATTAGTCGAAAGATCTACCAAGCTTTTTCATTAGTAATGTTTTAGCTAGATATATACTTTTTGTATAATTAGACTACAGATTGGTAGAGTATAGTCCCGTGATTAAAGTACTTTTGCAAAGTACTTTCTAATGCATTTTTTTTTTTAATTTTCTGTAAAAATAATAATTAATTTATCAAAAAGAAAAATAAATGGGAAACTCATTTACATGTCTTTATTGAGCTTGAAGGCCATCCTCATATTACCAATACCGAAAGCTGGAAATCCCTCTAAATGTTCGAAAATAGCATAGGTGTAGAAGCCAGATGAACCATTACGCATTACAAACCTACAAACAGCTTCTCATAATTAATTTATTTATTTCATAATAATTTTAATATCAATTACTTATCAAACTCTTATTCATGCATGATTACAAAAAATAATTAAGAATTTTTGTCAATCTTCAAAGGAATGACCTTCCCTTCTGTAAGTGAGGGATCCCACATCCTGGTGAATGAAAGCTCTACCTGTTCCTCAGTTTGTGTTATTACTGTAAGATTTGCTGCATCGATTCTGCAAAACAAAGAGTTTATAATAAAATTAATATAGCTAAAGCATAGAACTACCAAGGATATGAAATGAATGAGAAGCATAGTATACATGATATATACCTATCCAATAAACCCTTTTTTCTTTTAATTCCTTCTCCACTCCAAACCACGTCCCAGTAGCTACAAATTTGCGTAAGGAAAGGAGGTAAGATGTCTTCATCTCGACGACACAATAATTGAATAAGCTTATGCCATATTTAATTTAATGGCATATATATGCAAATTAATTATATCTCTATGAAATGATAATTAATTATTACATGATTAATGAATATAATTATATGCCCTCTATTGCTCTCAGCATTGCGAACTTCAAGCAAGTTTTCAATGCCATTATATTGTATTGCAGTAACGCTGCCCTGAGGCTTTGATATCGTGACCTGAAGTATGCCATTATCTATCACCACCTGCAGTAAATTATTACTTGATCAGCGGAACTAGAACAGAAAACAGGAACTATATCTAAACTAACTGTAACTTGATTCTTTCAATTTCCTTAACAACATAAGATAGCATACATCATAAAACAGAGAAAATTTTCATAAATTTTCCTGTAAAATTTTACATGTTTATCTCGAATAATCAAATGCAACCCAAGAGCTGACGTGGGTAGAACCAGCAACAGGACAGAAAATGAAAGAAGAAGAAGAGAAGACATGGGAGGCTAATCCAATAGAGTTACTGCCTTAGCTAGGCTCTCCTT
This sequence comes from Trichilia minutiflora, assembly GCA_035590515.1. Taxonomy (NCBI): domain Eukaryota; kingdom Viridiplantae; phylum Streptophyta; class Magnoliopsida; order Sapindales; family Meliaceae; genus Trichilia; species Trichilia minutiflora. The sequence continues at coordinate 5,903,077 of JAVXUL010000002.1, read as the reverse complement.
ATGAATGTGTAATTAAACAGTTGTTAGAATACAAATATGACTGATAGTTAGAAATATGACATACCATTTGGATATTGAGACTTAAATAGTAATTTTGATTCACTATTTTTTCAAAAGAAAAAATAAATAAACTCTTACTTGACCAACCGGAAACGCTAAAATAAATAAATAAATACACTCTCAAATTGATGAATAGTGGATTGTTGAATCCGCAAAGAAATAATCCCTACGAAAAATATAATGTTTTATGGATAAAAGGAATGGTTTGACAGAAAAAGCTACTATGCTATTTGTAATAGGGTAAATTTATTCTCAAGGTAATTTAAAATGATCACACATTCACACCTCATTGAGAAATAAAAATATACTAAGAAAAAGTTAATTAAATTAACAAAAATAAAAGACTACTTATAATGCATTTCCTTTCTAATTCTTCTTGGGTCAATTGTAATAAATATATACCAGAAAATATATCAATTTTTGTCGGATCTTAATGTATTAACGCCGGCACGTACAAGATGTGATATACCACAAACGGTTAAATTAATTTATTAATTTCTTATTAAGCATGCTACAACCTACAAAGGAGATTTTGATATGAATTAATAGGCATGAACAAATCTGTTATTGCCATATCATTTATATTGGACTTTGTTTATTTTCACTCTTTTGTTTTGATTTTTTTTACATAATATCACATAACCTTATGTCATAAGGTAGAAACTTTATTACCATTATTTTTGTCAAAGTCAGTAGATTAAAATTAGAGGTCATTTTTTGATAATCAATCACTTTCGGTAAGTTTTGTTGTCTTGGTCCTGCAATACTAAAGTAAATAATCGTGGTAAAATTTTAAACTAATGTCTCATTGTTTATGGATGCTTTACTCCAACATCAAAAGGTTACATGTTATATCATACATTATGTGCTATATATTTTATTAAATATTTTAAAATACATTATAATATATTACCCATATTAATATGATATTTTACTATAATGAGTTATATTATTGGGAGTTATGAAAATAAATTGTAAAATGATATAATATATTTTATGTTGTTGTTTCTATTTAAAATAATATTGGTTCATCATGAATTATTAATCAAATTCAAACTTGATCTAATAACTATAAATAAAGAGGGTATTACATCCCAAATGAAAGGCTACATGTCTGTATACCTGTAATTATAGGTGTGTGCTAGCCATAAATAATGAGTGAAAAAACCCAGACAACTTTTATGTATGTAATCTCCCATCATTTGTCTAATATTATTAGAGAATATTATGTTATGAGAGACTGTCCTAGGATTTTATATATGGGAGTGTATTATATCTTAGAGAGGAGACCGTTATAAAACCTGCTTTACATCGGAACATTATCTTAAAGGGAGAAACCATTTTTTTTAATAGCATTTTTGCACACCTTAATTTATTCTTTTTTTTTAAGCCAATCTTCCATCATAAACGTTCTGAAATATCTCCAACAATATGGTCATTCTACATCTCTTTGGTTATATTTTAATAAACATACTACAAATTAGATGGTTTCCATGGAGCATAAATATTACATTAACTTGATATTTCCTTGTTAGAGGTTGAAGACGAGGGACCTTCCAAACGAATATAATCGTACACTATCCCCTGGAAAGGGCTTGTGCTTCGTGGTTGAAATAGAAAGATTGTGTTCTCGCCTGCAACAAGCCGAGCACCAGGTACATCCACGCTAAACAGCCAATAAAGACCATGAATTCAATGTCTCGCGATCGAATTATCTCTACCTATCAATCCACTGGAAAAGAGAGTTCGATTTGTGTTGGGATCATTAATCCGAACCTAATTAATTTTCACACAAGCTAATAAGTTCAGTAATGTAAATATATCCTAAACGGATTATGATACTTTTAATATAGATTCATATTAAGAGCAATTGCCACTCTCAATTTATAGGTACTCCTCTTATCCACATTATCAAGTTTAAATTTTATTTGCCAGGAGTCCCCTCTTATGTGTTATTCTCTTTCTTCGTCAAATTCAAGAGAGTCCAAGATGAGCCAAATACAAAATCAGCTTCAAGGAAAAACTATTGCTTCAGGAAAAAGAAACTATTAAAGTGTATAGCCTGGTAACCTGAATGAAGAACCAGTCTTTAGAATAATCACTAGTGTCAACTATGTAAACTAAGTCTCCATCACGATATATTTTTACATATTTCTCCTATACTTAAAAGTGTATATTTATTAAGAGTTCATCATTTTTTATTTTGTAATATGATTAACTCTCCTATATTTCTAATTTTATGTTTAAAATTAACTTTATGCATAATTACTGTTTAATTTCTCTTTTGATGTAAGAATGATAAAATAGACATAACCTTTCTTCAGAAGAGATTTTAAAGTGCTTCAAAATTCTATGCAAAGAAAATATATTAAGATACAATTGTGCATTTTACAATAATAATAAAATTTGGACATTTAAAAGACCAAATAGGGACAAAATTATGCCCATATGTACTGTTAATCTAGCCCAACCTTTTTTTAATATTTAGACCATAACTTTCGCTATACAACCTAAATTAATCCGATTCCTGAGCAACTCTTATTTTAACATCAACAATAAATTCTATTAACATTCAGTGCTAATGGCCTTGTCAAAATTCATTGGATGATTGAACCAAAATTATCAATCTTCCCACTCATTATAACTTCTATTATCTCTGCTTGATGTCTATAAAGAGAATTCATATTCATTACTTAAGGGCATCATAAAAATCAAAGAAATCATCATTGTAATCATATTTCATTTTAAACTCTTTCATTTCTATGTTCTTTTAAACTACTAGTTAAGGCTAGTGATTAATATCTATGTTCTTCTAAACGTTAAGGATAAAGATTAACATTAATGAATTAGTGATATATTTTGTTATTCTTATTTTTGTACTTTAATATTTAATCTTTTTATTTATTTGACGGTTTTATTTTTAAAATATGTTTTTATGTGTTTAAAATTTTTTATTCTTTGTAAATATTTGACATATTGAATGCTTGAAGATATTCTTTTGATTTATTATAAACATATCACATAAAGAATACTTTAAACATTTTACATATTATAAACACTTTTTAAAAATATTTTTATCAATTAATTAAAAGGTAAATTTTTATTCAAATTTTTTTATTTCATAGAAAAGATATTTTTATAAGATTAAAATTATTTTTATTTTTTGATTATGATAACTCTTTAGTTAATCTCAGTTAAGTAATAAAAAGTATTAAGATTATTTTACTACAATCCAAATATGTTAATCTCCAAATCTTTAGTGTCTTTAATTTGTGTTATAATCTTCACTTAATAACTTTTAACTTTAAAATCAACAAATTACTAAAATTTATTTTGCTTTTGGGACCTTGAACAAAAATTATTACATCTTGAAAAAAACACTCCCGATACAACATTTGGATTAATTGATTATATAATAACAAAACTACCTATACTTGGATATACATGTTTAAGACGTAGACATCTCCCACAATCCATGTTGCCTAAACCTGTCATTAATTAAACAAGACGTTCATACCTAGTATTTCTAATAAGAAACAAACGTAAAATATTGAGGATTAATGATGGTTCTAATCAAATTAATCATAGGTTAATTTTATAGAGAATCAACTTTTATATTTATAACAAGACTAAAAGGTAACCTATCGCGATCGAGGTAAAGTTTATTGATGTGCTTTGGGTTAGGATCAGGATGTAGAATTTTATAGCAGATCGATCAAGATCATAACCAAGATCATCCATATCAATAACACAACCTATAATAATCACATATTACATTAACAACAAATTAATGGATAATATTGTGCAAAATAAAAATCTTTATATTACTTGTACAATTTCATTACCATGCATGCATGAGATGTACAGTACCTACGGATATGTTAACAAAAACATGATATCTATAATCTTTAATAAAACCAGAACCCCGTGCAAAAGGGGTACAATCACTAGCACATATATTGTTAATGGAAAAATAGCCATCTTCATCTGCTTTAGTCTAGAATTGGTAGTCTTGATGAATGATAATAATAGCCAAGTTAATATGCAACATTACCCTACGCCAAGAATGAAAATATAAAAGAAGAGAAGCGAACTAAAAATTCTGAGTCACTAGAGAGAGAAGATAACGAAAATAACCTTGCACTCTCTTTGCCATGAACGAACATCTCTTGGAGGAGCTAACCCTACGTATGCACCACTAGCTGATATGTAATCACCACTAACGTATCTATCAGGGGCGAAACCAAAAATCTATATTAGAAGGGGTCAAAGTTTAAAAGTAGTTAATATCTCAGTGGTTGTATCTATATCTTCATGTTAAAATGATGTAGCTCCATCTTTAATGATGTTTAACCAAACTTCACATGTTGTACTAAACATACTAGTCACTTTACAAATAGATCTAAAATATGAACTTCGTCGAGTGTCTTTTAGTCTTTGTAAAGTATCAACTTAATTCTCTTTCCATTTTATAGCTCATCTATCTCAAGTAAATAAGCAATATTTGCAACTTGAGTAGCCTTTAATTGATTAGTACACTTACAGGAGGCACCAACTATATTGATAATAGAATTCAACTTAGTAAAAAAATGATGGATATAAATAATTTTTTTTGAAGCAGCAACTAATGCTAATTATAAACGATGTGACATACAATGAACATAGTCAGTATAAGGGCATACATTTAAAACCAAAGCTTATAATTCATTCCATTCTCCTCTTATATTACTTGCACTATCATAACCTTACCCTTGAATGTTATGAATATCAAGATTATGTTGAGAGAGGACAAATAATATTTCATCCTTCAACGTTGATGTAGTAGTGTCTTTGATATAAACAAATCCAAAAAATCACTCTCTCATATATTCAAGCTCATTAGTGCATCAATTATTAAAGACATATAAAAAAAATTATCATTTCAAAAAGAGAGAAAACGAAAAACATATCTTAAAATCATAAAATTATAAACATCCTAATTAAAATTATTCAAAGAAAACTTATCTCAAAATTTTTAATTTTCTTTAAAGTTCTCTTAATTTTCAGTCAAAATTTTATCTTACTTTAGTAAATCTTTCCTTTGTGACCTGATTTTTTGTGTTTGTATTCTTCAAAACATAAGAGTTGAGTTTCAAAACTTGATTTAATTTCTTATTTTTAATAAAGAGCATAATTACAAATTCATTAATTTTTAACAAGATGGTGAAACTTATCAAAAGAGTCGTGAGTTCCACATGGGAAATAAGGTTCTGTCTCTATAGTCTACGTTCTAAATTCACTGCTGGGTATGATGTGCCAGAAACCCACAGCGGGGTCCATGTAAATCCATCCATGCAACTTTTGTTTTTTTGGTTATCTTTGTTCCATCCATACAACTTTATTGTTTGGTTTTAAAAGAAGAACTAATACCATTAACAAATCAAGAGAAATATTTGATGAAGAAGATGATTTTATTAAATTGTATTGCCACACGAAACAAGACTGATCCAATGTCAATTTATAGACTTACAAACACTTAAATTGTAGAAAAATAGGAAACTAACTGTTGCTTGCTTTGACCAAAACAAACAAAAAATAATTTTAGATTTTGCATATTTTTTTGTTAACAACATAACTAATCTTAAGAAGATTTTGTAGAATTTTGCTACGACAGATTTTGAATCATGTCTCCAACACTCCCCCTTGATTCAAAATCACTTACTCCAAGTAAGGCTCTCAAATAAGCATGTCTTTGACTTGATAAAGTTTTAGTAAAAATGTCTCCAACTTGAACTTCATTATTGCAAAATTTCATAATTATTTCTTCTTTGGTGATCAATTCTCGAATGAAATGAAATCTTAACTCAACATCCATGAAATGTTGGGTGCTTTGACATTGCAATCGTTGATTTATTATCACAGTACAATTCAATTCCCTTTTCTTGCTTTTGACGCAATTCGCACAACATTCTCCTGAGCTAAATGCATTGACAAGCTGCTAAAGTAGCAGCCACATATTTTGCCTCAACTGTTGATAAGGCTACTATTGCTTGTTTCTTGGAGTTCCATATGAAGGCACTTGAACTTAGCCCAAATATATTTCCAGAAGTGTTTTTCCTATCATACAATGAGCTTGCCCAATCGCTGTCAGTAAAACCAACCAATCTGAAATTGGTTATATGAATATACCAAAGTCCATGATTCAATATCCCTACAATGTATCGCAGAATCCTCTTTGCTACTCCAAAGTGTTGTATTTATAGATTGCTCATGAATCTTGACATAATTCTAACCGCAAATGAAATATCCTATCTTGTGTGTGTTAAGTATATTAATCCACCAACCAAACTTCTAAATTGCTTATGATTTACTTTTTCAGCTCCATCCTCTTGTTGTAATTTTTGATTCATGTTTATTGAAGTAGCTACCAGCTTGCAATTGGACATGTTGAATATCTTTAGCAGGTCCATTGCATACTTCTTTTGACAAATGAACATTTCATCTTCATCTTGTAATATCTCTAATCCAAGAAAGTAATCCAGTTATCCCAAATCTATCATTTGGAACTTGGTCATCATACAAGACTTGAACTCTTTTACAAGTGTTGAATTTGACGCCATATAGATTATATCATCTACATATAAGTAAACTATGATGAAATCAATGATGCCTCACTTCTTTTGATATAGAGTAAGCTCATTTTTGCTCCTTACAAAACCATTTTGTCGAAAGTACTCATCAATCTTATTGTACCATGCTCGAGGGGCCTGCTTCAAGTCATAGAGAGATTTCTTTAGCTTATACACTTTTCTTTCTTTCCCATTAATCACAAAGCCTTTAGGTTGTAAGATATATACTTCTTCTTCAAGTTCACCATTGAGAAATGCTAATTTTATGTCAAATTGGTACACTTTCCATCTGAGTTGTGCTGCCAATGCTAAAACCATTCTCACAGTTTCAAATCGAGCCACCGAGGAAATATCTCCACATAGTCAATCCATTGTTGCTGAAAGTATGCTTTTGCAACCAGAGGAGCCTTATGCTTTTGAACACTTCCATTTGCATGAAATTTTGTCTTCAAAATCCACTTTAAGTCTATTGTATTCTTTTCATTAGGTAGGTCTGCTAATTAGCTTCTGGGTTGAGTTCTTTTGTATGGACATTAGTTCTTCTTCCATTGCATTTTTCCACTCTTCTTTCTCTATTGCCTCCTTATAAGATGTAAGGTCTGGAGCTAATAGAGCAAATTTCTCTGATTCATAGATTTTCCTCAACGATCTGAATTTTCTTTGTAGTGTCTCCTCTAACGATTCATTTGTTGAACTTGAGGTTGCACTTGGTGTAATTGCTGGGCTAAGTTCAATTAGAGTAGAAGCTGGTGAATTAACTGAGGTTGAATTTATTTCCTCAATTAATGACATCTAAGACTGATCTTCCTTGTTGTTGTTATTATTATTCCAGTTCCAGCCTACATCCTCATTAAACATTATATTTCTACTGACAATTATCTTGCCAGTAATAGGGTTATACAATTTATATGCCTTAGACTCAGAACAATAGTCAATAAAAATACATTTAACTCATTTTTCATCTAGTTTTTGACAATTTTGAGAATTTCTTAAAACATAAGCAATACAACCAAAAACTTTTAAATGACTTACAGCTGGTTTGCTTCCTATCCATGCTTCATATGGAGTGCAATTTTGGACTACTTTTATTATAGAGCGATTTAACAAGTATTTTTTTGAAAGAAATTCACCACCTCTGTCTGTGCGAAGTACTTTTATGCTGGTACTGCTTTGCTTCTCAACTAATGCTTTGAATCTCCTGAACTTCTTAAATGTTTCTGATTTGGATTTCAGAATATATACCCAACTTACTCTGCTGAAGTCATCTGTGAACAAAACATAGTAATAGTTGCCTCCTAATAACTCTGTATTCATAGAATCGCATAAATCTAAATGAACCAGTTCAAGATTTGTTTTGGCTCTTCATACCTTTCCTATAGGAAATGACTTCCTAATCTGCTTGCCATAAATACATGTCCAGTGTTTGAATTTTTGATAATCCATGAACCATTTCTTTTCTTTTTAGCATCTGCAATCCTTTCATATTCAGGTGTCCATACCTAAAATGCCACAACTTGGACTCATTTTGTTCTTTAGCTACCAAGGCAAAATCTTCCATAGTGGAGACTTCAAGTGAAAACATTCTGTTCTTGGTTATTAAAACTGTTACAATCACTTGCCCTGATTGTTTGTCCTTAATGTTACATTCTTCATTATCAAACGTAATAGAGTATCCACTAGTTATTAACTATCCAACACTCAACAAATTATGTGCCAAGTTAGGAACAAATTGAACATCATATAAAAGCTTTGTTTTACCTTGGCTAGTTTTAATGGCTACTGTTTATTTCCCTTCAACCTGCATTTCTTGATCATCTCCCAATTTGACCTTCCTTTTCTAAGTCTCGTCAAGTTGCTTAAAAATTGCCTTTTTACCTGTTATATGATTGGAACACCTATTGTCTACAAACCATAGTTCACCTTGTCTATCAATTGCATCACAATATGCCATAAACAGTTTGCTTTTTTCATCAGCTTCTTTTACAAAATTTGCTTGTTTATCTTTATACCAGTAATCAGCTTTCACGTCCATATTTCTTGCAATGATGACACTGAATGTTGCCCTTAGTATTGTTAAATCTTTGCTCAGATCCTCTATCATGGCTGGAATTTTTCCTTTGAAATCCTCCTCTTCCTCTTCCTTAACCTGCAACTTTTTCATGCTCCTTTTGCTTGAAATGCCTTTTCTTCATTCTTTTCTTCTGTTCTGTTGATTCTGACTTCATGAGATTGTAAGGATCAACTCATCAAAAGAGTAAGTAAACAGATTCTTGGATTCTTCAATAACTATAACCATATGGTCAAATTTAGGAACTAAACTCCTTAGTACCTTTGTCACAACAGTCTTCTCTGAGACCTCTTCTCTATAGAATCTCATTTGGTTAACAATTATTTTTACTTTGATAAAAAATTCCTACAGTGATTCTTTATTCTTCATGTGTAGATTTTGAAATTCATGATTAAGTGTCTGTAACTTAACCGTGACTATTGTGGATGAGCCATGATATGCCAACTGCAAAGTTGTCCAGGCCTCCTTTGCTGTTGAGGCTGCTGTAATTTTGGAAAAATTTGATTCATGGACAACTTGTTGAATGAAGAATAAGGCCTTTCAATCTTTCTTCTTATTTTCTCTAAACTTGATTTCCTTATCTTGCTCGTTTTAACCATTTTCCACCAAGTCCCACAACTCATGTGACTTGAATAATGTTTTCATTTTGATGCTCCAGAATTCGTGGTTATCTCCTTTAAAAAATCGGCATAGAAGGTTGGGCTATACTCACTGTATTGTTATTGTTTGCCATGAAAAAACGCCAAAGATATGAAAGTAATCTGGCTCTGATACCAATATGTTTGGTTTTAAGAGGAGAACTAATACCAGTAACAAATCAAGAGAATATCTGATGAAGAAGATGATTTTATTAAATTGTATTGCCACACGAAACAAGACTGATCAAATACCAATTTATAGACTTACAAATACTTTAATTGCAGAAAAAATAGAAAACTAGCTGTTGCTTACTTTAACCAAAACAAAAGAAAATAATTTTAGATTTTGCAGATTTTTTTTTGTTAACAATATAACTAATCTTAAGAAGATTCTGCAAAATTTTGCTACAATAGATTTTGAATTATGTCTCCAACATTTATATCTTTGTTCTCCCACGAATATTGGTATTGTCATCCACCTAATGAAAATACCATTTCTTATTTATTGATTGATTTATGATTATGTTTTCTATTCAAAGTGAATCTTACAATAGCAATTAACAAGTTTCAATTAAATAACAGTAAACCCCCAAAAATAATAATAATAGATTAGCTAGTTAAAAACTTACTTTTCCTTTGAATTATGGCTCCACAGGATTGACTAGGAGAACAGTTTCATGATAAGCCAAGGGTTGCCTTCTCGGGAACAAACGGTCATCAGGTAATGGCATATATCGCTACCTGTTGTCTGCTACGGCCATGTAGTGAAACCTGATCATTCAAAGTAACAAATAAAAATTTCAATGGTTTGGTACGAAAGATATATACAACATTTGATATTAATAGGTATTTAGCGTATATCAGCATCGGTTTACTTCTCCTTTCTGAGCTTGAAAGCTACTCTTGTTTCACTGAAATTGAAACCAGGTTATTCCTTTAAGTGCTCATAAATGGCGTAGGTGTACAAGCCTGAAGAACCCCGATGGATTATGAATCTGAAAAAAAAAACACAAATAACTAATTATTTCATCGAACTGTTTCGGGAAGTTTTGTTCAATAACATTATATATTACATAAAATTTATTAAGACTTTATATATTAAGCAAATTTATAGGAGGAACCAACCTTTTGTCTATATTTAATGGCTCGAGTTGCCCTCAATCACACGTCCTCATTATCCATTATTACATTAAACTTTGTTCCTTGAATCCTGCATAGAATTTAATCATCATGAGTTCTTGATCTTGATCATAAATTAGTGAAATAGAATCATAAGAAATATGAGTTAATGATGATTAAAATTGTTAGAGAAAAATTACGGAATTCCCTCTTTGAAGGATAAAAACAAATACATCAAACACAAATATGGATAGCAAAATAATGATCAACACAATCCAATTTTTAACGTGAAAAACTCCTCCAATATGAAGGATAAAAACCACGGGATCGTTCTCGGAGTCCACCCAAATCTCCACTATAAAACTTTAGGTACAAACCTAAAATCAATAGGTAGAAAACCTATCCCACAATCACTAATAACAATAGAGTAAACACTCTCAACAATAACAAGTGAAGATCAACCCCAAAACAACTTAGAAATTGGTAGAAAACAAATATTTCTCACCCAAAATAAACACCTTCAAAATTGGCTTCCAGGTCTGAATTATAGTTATCAAAATAACGATCAAACCGTTCAAATTGAAGAATTATATGTCCTGATCATACTTCTAAAATTTTAGCTCGATTGGACGGTGGATCTCGATCGTCAAAAAACCAAAACTTGCTCGCTAAAAATTTCTGCAGAAAATTTTGCCCTTGTCGCCGGATTTTTCTTCTGTCTGCGTTGTCACTATACGTTCTCTTTCTTCAATCTTGCTACTGCACTGTATATGTGTGATTTTGTTCTGTATTTTCTTTTTCAATTTTGACTACATTGATCTATACTTCGCCTCTAATATATAGATATATAAGAGTTTGATTTCAAGTATAATTATAATTATACTTTGGGCTGAAAACTATAGGCAAAGCCCGACAAATTTTAGACAAATGATTCAAAATGCCCACCATCTTTTATCTGAATTTGTGAGGCAAGATTGTTGTTCTAACTTGCAATCTTCTGCAATATCGAAAGTTAGTCGTGGTGGAATTTAGACACCTTCCTTTATCTGAATTTGAGCATTATATCTTGAAAGCAGCCAAGACAGGAAAGTGCTTTGCCACTAATGCTACCACCACAACCAAAAGGTAAATGAAATTAGAAAAAAAGAAAAAGAAAAGAAAGAGAGTAGAAAGAAGAAAGCAACTGCAACATATGGCTAGTGGCATTAAATTCCCACTAGCAGATTCTGCTGATCTTTAGTAGGATGATATGGTTTATCACTAAACCTAGATTTTCCCATGACTTAAAAGCTAAAATTTCGGATATGGATTGTATTATACTCGGAAATATTGATTATCAACAAGCCATTTGGCCTCGGATACTCCCAAGTACTTCCTAACAGAGACTCTACTCTTAAAGTTTATATCTTCAATCATCTTTTGCCTTTTCCCACCATCTTCTTGTTACTTTGTCCTTTTAAACGAAGAAAATACCAAGTGGATGGTCTATGGCATTGAAAAGAAAACAAACGATGGATTTGGAAGCACTTGTAAAGCACTTCCTTGTAATCCCCACTATCACCCACTAAGCAACAAGCTAGGGGCTGTTTTGTTTTGTTGGGGCATGTTTGGATTGACATTGTTTTCAAGCATAATAACAATTTTGGCCAGCTCTTATTCCCATCCACCTTACATGAAGACAAGGAAATCAAGTTTAGTTAGAGATTGAAACAACCAACTTCATATTAGAGAGAGAAACTAAAATATATTTTTTCAATCTGGAGACAGAATGAGTGAGCGCTCTCATAGTATTGTATTTCAAGAAATTCCTTGTTCCGCGGAACCTCCTAAGGACAACAAAACAATTAAGACAAAAACAACCTCTTGTGTAGTCGTAAAAGCAGCCATGGAGAAGTCCTTTAAGACAGGAGCTTTAATTCCAATTCGTTCACTTTGCAACAAAACCAGAACCCACAAACCCTGCCTAATTTCTCTTAACCCGCTTTGAACGGATTAGGACATTTGCCACAACAAAATTGCATATTATTTTCGAGGTATTTACTGAATTTCGAACATTTGAGAGTTTGAGTTTGCTGCTGTGTTTCATCAGTAATTCTCAAGCAGAGCTAGTGAGCTTTCGCTGGTGAGTTCTTGCTGTTGTTACTTGATTTTTGCTGCTTAATTTGGAGAACTGCTGAAATAGTACATACCCATTTGAGCCTGCTCTGTTTTCTTACTGTTATTGAAGAACAGGAATTTGCTTTTGTTTTGGACTGTATTCATTTAGGAATTTTTGGTTGCGGAGAGAACGTTTGTAAACAAAGGAAATGACATTCTGACACCAAAAGTACATTTTTTTTTTCATTCAACGGAGCCTCACACAACCATTTGTGTTGGCTGTTTTTCATGTAGTTTTGGAGAAAACCACCAAACGAAATATGAGCAACACGATCTTGTTTCCCACCTTTCCTCGATTTTTGAGCAAGCAAAAAGGATTAATTAGTGTGTGTTTTTCCTTTTTTGGTTTTTAGTTTCACTTGAACGCTTTTTCAACTAGCGGTCAGTCAACTTACAAGAAAAATGAGCTACTGAGACACATTTTTCTGGTAGCGGAGAAATGAAAATGGTAGAAGGGATAATAACCTAGGCAATTTCTAACAGATTTTTTCAACTGAGACTAATACATCCACATTGATTAATTTATGATTTGAAAAATCAAACCATGTTTCTACCGAAGATTTGAAGGAAACACTTGTGAAACGGAAGATTCTAAATGTTCTTGTCATCGTCTCCAAATAATTGTTGACGGCGTGGTCTAATTCTGACCAATATGGTCTCTGTTTTGTATTTTAGGGCTCGGAGTTTACTTCTTGTTAATGGCAGGCATGGTTCAAGAGGACGGATCATCATCTGTAACTTCATCACCTCTTCAATTGTTCTCCTTGATGTCACTATCTCCTAGTTTTGGATCACCATATCCGTGGCTTAAGGAGCTGAAATCTGAAGAGAGGGGTTTGTGTCTGATCCATCTCCTTGTCGCCTGTGCTAACCATGTTGCTGCTGGCAGTGTACAGAATGCAAATATTGGCCTTGAGCAAATTTCCCACCTTGCTTCTCCGGATGGTGATACCATGCAGCGAATAGTTGCCTATTTTACCGAGGCACTCGCTGATAGAATGCTTAAAGCCTGGCCGGGTCTCCACAAAGCCCTCAATTCTACAAAAATAGCATCAGTAACGGAAGAAATATTTGTTCAAAAATTATTCTTCGAGCTCTGCCCCTTCTTGAAACTTGCATATGTAATCACAAATCAGGCCATCGTAGAATCTATGGAAGGGGAGAAGATGGTTCATATTATTGATCTTTACTCATTTGAACCTGCCCAATGGATCAATCTTCTTCAGACGTTAAGTGCACGGCCAGAAGGCCCACCTCATTTGAGGATTACAGGTATTCATGAACAGAAAGAAGTATTGGAACAAATGGGTCTTCGGTTGACAGAGGAAGCTGAAAAATTGGACATTCCATTTCAATTCAATCCTATTGTAAGCAAATTGGAGAATCTTGATCTCGAAAGTTTACGTGTGAAGACAGGAGAAGCTCTTGCTGTCAGCTCAGTCCTTCAGCTGCACTCCCTCTTGGCAACTGGCGACGACATGCTGGGGAGGAATTCACCATCAGCATCAAGAACTCCAAATTCCAATCACTTGCAACGAGTCTTGCAGAGGCACCGCCGCACACTAGGAGAGTGGCTTGAGAAAGATCCAGTCCATGTATTTAGCCCAAGCCCTGATTCTGCATCAGCATCAAGCCCACTTTCTCTTGTTGCTTCCCCGAAGATGGGAAATTTTTTAAATGCCTTTTGGAGTCTGTCACCAAAGCTGATGGTAGTAACTGAGCAGGAATCAAATCATAATGGGTCTACTTTAATGGAGAGGGTCATGGAAGCATTGAACTTTTACGCTGCAATGTTTGATTGCTTGGAATCCACAGTATCAAGAGCATCAATTGAGCGGCAGAAGGTTGAGAAGATGCTTTTCGGGGAGGAAATTAAGAATATCATAGCATGTGAAGGAACCGAGAGGAAGGAGAGGCACGAAAAACTTGAGAAATGGATTTTGCGGCTTGAGTTAGCTGGCTTTGGAAGAGTGCCTTTAAGCTACAATGGTATGTTGCAAGCGAGGATTTTATTGCAGAATTACGGTTATGACGGCTATAAGATCAAAGAAGAGAATGGTTGTCTAGTTATTTGCTGGCAGGATAGACCCCTCTTTTCTGTATCTGCCTGGAGGTTTAGGAGGTATGATTGAAATTACTCCACCATGCAGGGATTGTGGTTTTCTTTTTCTTTCTTTTTTCCTCTCCTCCTGTTCTTGATATAAAGGATCGTATGTTTACTTTTTCTGCAATTGCATGGCCTTTCCAGCAAAAGTTTGAACAACTTCATCCTCTGTTCCACATTTATTCTCCCTTTTTTTTTAATTGGTTTTCTATTGCTCTTTGATGTCTATATCTGAACGGAACAAATTTTTACTGCCACGGAAGGCTCAAATTCTTGCAAGAAGTAACTTTTAAACAACAAAATAAACAAAATCAAACAGCTAAATCAATGATAATGTCTAACTTAATCAATAGTGCGTTACATAAACGCTGTACTCAATGGCATCTCCAGTCTTGAAATAAAATATTGTCTGTGCCAATGCATATCCAAGAGCAGACCTAAACACTCCACTGTCTCCAACAATCGCCATTTCTCTACATCATTGAAAACAGGGTTTCTCCCAAGAATGTTAATGCTTCTCCCATTATATTTCCCTTCTATGAAAGCAAAATTCATCTTCATAAGCAAGGAAACATCTTGTTGTGCGGATATAGCATACAGCCCTTGAGCTCTTCCCACAAGCTTGGAAGTGGGTTCCGGTCCTTCAGCTAAAAGATCATCAATCATCGTAGTACTGGCGAAGCTTGGCCCGGCAATTTTGAGTTTTTGACAGTTGCTGAAATGTCTTGGAAGTAGAAGTGGTAGTGAGAAAGGCTGAAAAAAGAGCGAAGTAAAAAGTGAAGAGAGTATGGATGATAGAAGAAGGCATTTTAGAACTCTTCCAAGTTAAGTTTGCGGTTGAAGAACGAGAACTGTTGTTTTAAATACTGTAAAAAAAGGAAAGGTTGATGCTCTGCAAAGTTATCAGTTCTTTTTATTTTACCGCATGCAACAGTGCTTTGGCTTTCTTATGCTTAAAGCTAAAGCTTGCATTCCATCGAAGAAGAAGTAATGATTGTGCTTCCTATCCATTTCACCACTATGTTATGTAATGTTTGATCTAAAATCAATGTAAGTTTCGCCACTCTATACACTATGATAAAAATAAAATTTCGCTTTCTTCTGTATATAATTGAATTTCTTTTCTCGTTATGTCTACTTATTTATGAGAGCTGCATATAAATGTCGATTCCATGTGTCCCGTAGCCCAGCAACAAACAAGTGGGTGCAATCCATGCCCTTGAAGCCATTAAAGGAGCTGAGAGAGAGTTGTCATGTCACGCAGATGAAAAAGTTTCTTGATGGGACTCAAACATTTTTAACCACCAATTGTGCAGCCGGTAAACCAGCTGGATACTTTAATCCTATTATCCGCTGTTTCTCCATTAAGCAGTCTGTCACACCAGGTTCATTCCACTCCTTCCCACTGATCACACGTAAATATAACCATTTTACTAAAAATGATGAAACTAATTGATAAGTTGGGGAATTACTTGCAATGGGAAGGATAAACTCCTCGGAAAATGACTCTAGTTTTTGTTGTATCTACATATGAATCAACTCACATGCTCCATATATACAATCTAAAATGAATTTGATAAACTATTTTTTTTTATTTAGTTTAGGAATTATAGCACTAGATATTAAACGTAATTAACTTACGGATAATTTTAAGAAAGAATCCATATTGTATTCACAGTTAATTTATAATGAATTTTTATGATTATATTAATAATTTTAAATATTAAAAAAAATTTAAGGGAAAAATATTATTCATAAAAAATTTATATCTTCTGAGATAATATAGGTCGAATAATATATATATAATTTAATATAAATTATCAAAGGACTTAAAAATATTATTTTAAAAATTAAATAATCAAATTTAAATTAAAGAATTTGATTTAAAATTAATTTTACTACATTGCCTTTAAAAAATATTTATCTAATTTTTTGCTTAATAGTTAAAAAATCAAAGGTTTGAGTAAATATTACATTTAATATTAAATAAACATCAAATTTATTAATTATAAAATCAAGAAAAATATATATACTTTATTTATTTATTTATTTTTCATTTTTTAAGAGAGAAGAATTCAAAAAGTTGAAAATTGTTTCTCTCTCTCAAGCATGTTCGGCCATCTTTTCTCAAGCGATAGTGGTAAATCCATTAATTATTTTGAATCTTTTCTTCGTCAAATCCATAGCTTTGGAGGTGGTAAATCACTGAACTCTAAATTAATTTAATTTCTTGTATATTGTGATATATATGTTGATTTATAGCATGAGATGTCTATGTGATTTGCCCAGATTTAATGGTAGCTCGAATGTAAGTAGAGTTCGAAAAATTATTGTGCACCACCCAATTTATCCAGCAATTCATCAACAATAGGAATAGGATATTTGTCCTTGACAGTGATTTGATTGAGGGCTCGATAATCAGCATATATCTTCATGAGCCACCCTTTGTATGATCAAGCAGTATTGGGGAAGAAAAGGGACTCATGCTAGGTTATATAATTCCTAATTTTAGCATCTCCTTGACTATCTTCTCAACTTTTGTTTTTTGCACATATGGATAATGATAAGGGCGGACATTAACTGGGGTGTTATTTGCACCAAAAGTATTTGATGGTCATGTGTTCTGGAGGGTGAAAGTTTAGGTTTTAAAAAGATGTCTTAGAACCTTTGTAGAAGAGACTTAATCTCGGGATCATAGTCCGTGGTGGCTTTTGCTATGTTTTTGGCTGAGATTTATAACAGACCATGGTGCTCCTTGCGTAATATCCTTTCCATGCGGTGATGGCCGACTTGTGCTATAACCTACTGCCGCTTGGTATTTGTAAAAGTATTTTTTCTCATTCAAGGAAAACTTCGTGCCAAGGTTTTCAAAGTTCCAAAGATTATCCCCCAATGTTTTGAGTCACTTGAATCACAAAACTAATTTATAGTCTTCTAATTGTAATGTGTGTAAGTCCAAAGTAACTTCATAGTCTTGGATGACAAGTTTCACCTGAAATTGCTCGCATTCCTTCACCCTTAAGTCAAGCTTCTTTGCTATTCTTGAATCCATAAAATTGTTGGTACTTCCAGTATCTATAAGGATAGTGATTGGTTGGCGCTTGAGGGTACCTCCCACGTACATGGCATAAGGGTTGGAGTCTCCTTCTAAACTATGGACAGTCGGGGTGAGGCCATGTGCATGCTCTTCGGAAGCTTCAACTTCGTCATCGGTAATTTCCTCGCTAGTATGGAGCTCTTCCCCTTGTTCAACTAGGGCAATCATCAATAACAGCCCTTACTTGCAACTATGCCAACGTAATCCCTTAGCAATGAGCTCTTCCTAGGTAAGACATTTGGTGGGGATATTTCAAGCGTTAGCAATGGTGAAAACAATAGGAGTTGTTTGTCTACTTAAGCCTTTGTTGCCATCGGGCGCAACATCTTATAACTCTTTCTCCACCAGTCTAGCGAATGAAATGGTTGTCATCATTGTTTGCGATATGTATGCCTTGACTTTCCATTTTATTTCTGGAAAAAGCCCTTCTGTAAATGTTGTCCCCTTTGGCCGACGTTCTGTCTAATCATGGGCTAGTTAAATATTTATAGGTTTAAATTAATTATTATTATTATTATTTATTATTAAAACAAATTAATAACATAATCATTCAGAATATAAATAAGATTAAAAAAATTAAGTTTAATATCTAATTAATTAGACAATAATATAAACTATAAATTACATGGAAGGTTTTAATGAAAAGATTAAAAATCGATTAAAATAGTTTAAGTATTTTTTATTTTATAAATATAAAAAAATATGAATGATAGAAATTTTAATGTCTTTATCCCAAGCTATCACATATAAAAAAAAAAAAAATTCAACTATAATATAAATAGATATACATACTATTCATATTTTTTTTATTCTATATCCATATATGCATGTGATCATGACACAAATAAATACGTACACTACTTATATTTTTATATTCTATATTTATATATGTACACTGACTATGTCAATAAGGATTTCTTACAGGTTCTATCGAAAAGTCTTTCGAAAAGGTTTTGATAATTTGCAATTATGGTTATTTGGCAGATTTTTGCTAGTTCGCCATTAATATCTCCAACTCAATAGGGCAGAATTGAATCAAAAGGCCTTCCACAAACCTCTCTCAAGTGGGAAATCCCTAAGATGTTTCGAACCGGTCGAACCACTGAATGGCCTCTCCATCAAGATTAATAGTAGCGATCTCCACCTTCGAAGAATCTGGGGTACGATAATGGTGAAAAAAAAATTTCGCTCTAGCATCCCACCGAATATGCGGACTCCTAACTCGAAAACTCTGTTTTCATAAAAGATATTCTATAATCATGATCAAAACATACTTCTGATTGTGGCCTCTGAATCGGTTGTTGTCCCTGGTTCGCAACAGATTCGGAGCTAGCTTCGGTTAATTATTTTTCTTTGTTGGATTTTTTCTTCATGAGTTGCAAAAATGATTCTCGCAATGGCTCTATTTATTTGGCCAATTCTGTTACCCAAGCTTCAAGATGAGAGTTAGAGTTACTAGCAGCCATGTTTTTTGAAATTTTCAGGTTCTTCTTTAGTTGCAAGTAAGCTGCATGCAACAAAAAGAAGCGAGCTTTGTTATTGCATTGCTTGAATAGAACCTTTTAGTTCTAATAATAAAATAATAAAAAATTAACAAGAGTTGAAAGAGAAAGAGAGATCTCTTTGAGGGGATCAACCTCCAAATAAGCTTAATAGTTTGTTATTGCATTGCTTGAATAGAAGATACGATAAGTTCTTACATTTATAATCTCTAGGTGCCTCTAGAATTAAAGAATTATCACATAATACCCTCGTTATAATTAAGGACTAAGAAAAGTAAATAGAAATAATTCAGCAACTATTAACGTCATTATTCTTAACAAAGCCTCCTTTCATTCTCTTCGTACTCTTACTTTAAAAAATCCCAAATTTCCTTGACTATCTTAAACGTCATTATTCTTTTGAAAATGGTGGACGAGACAGCCGCAAACAAGATTGCTGTTGCTTTTGATTTTCTTTCCTCGTTTTCCTTTTGATTTCTGATTTGTGCTACAGTTGGATCGTCCGGCAGGGGAGAAACTTTATATTCTTGTTTAACAGCTTCCCACATATCATTAGCATTAAGATAAGCTTCCATCCTAATAGTACACAATTGATCCATTCATCAAACAATGGAGGTGCAATTGCAGCGAATGAAATTTCTAAATTCATGTTGTTTTCTTTGTAGGCTTTTGTGGTTGTGTAGGACTTTTGTGTTTATGTAAGGTTGTTGATAATTATCTGAGAAACTGTATTTGGGTACAATCAATCTTACGTCCCTCAAGATAAGATAATACTATATGATACCAATTTGTTAGTTTTTTCGAAGATAAAATGTAAAAATAACAAAAACAAGACATAATTTTTGTTGATATTGCAATTATCTGTTTTAAATAAACACGTAAGTATGTTATTTATACAGTAAATTTTAAATTGAATTATAGAAAAAAAATTTGCTATATATATATTGAAACATTTTAATAACTTTGTAAAAATAACTTCTTGAAAACTGTTGAAACTTCCTCCTGTTAAAGAAAAGAAATAACCCCAAGAAACTTGCGAACTGATTACAGCAAGTTCTGCTTACTGGACATACACAAGCCTTTAAGATCCAACAACACAAGTAAGAAGGAAATGAAGAAGAATTGTTTCTGTTAACTCACAAACGAAAACAAGAAAATGCAAGAAAGAGATGAACCAGAAAATCCAAGAAGAAGAAAGAAATTTTATTCATCAAGAATTGATTACAGAAGCTGTATTTTTCACACTGCCCTGGAAACACACGACTACTGCATTTAAACAAAGCCACTAACTAAACTAACAACCCAATCACACGCAAAGACAACTTTACCCTTAATGAGCTAGTTTAAGAACCTTGCAAACAGGTCCAGAAATCAATGCATATAGGTCCACGAAATTCACACTTTAACTTTTGAAGCATTTCTACACTAACAATTATTATTGGTTGTAAACAGATACACTAGATCTGAGATCTTTCTTTCCCTGCCATTTCCAAGCCATGTTGACGAAGCTACCGTGATCCTCGTGACAAAAGGTTGCCTTTGTTTGAGGCCGGTTGGACATTTGTCACACAATTCCTAAATATATAAAGCAAATCGTGTTAAACTATGATCATTATTTACTACGCACACAGGGTGTAACCATACATATTTATATTTAAATTTCACCACTTATATGAGGTAATACCGTCAATAGACATTGGTATGTATATATTTATTGTATGCGAACAATTGAGGGCTTGCACAATTGTTTCCTTGTCAACTTATGTGATGTACGTGCACCATTATCATTTTTAGAACCAGGTTGTTAACTTGCATATTTTATTACGAATTATCTGATTAACCATTAACTTACCATATTTATGCAGAGATGAACATGGGAGATCCATCAAGAAACATCATTGAGAACATATTCCAAAAAGCATTAATGGATTCTTCAAGGGATTCAAGGAAGATCAAAAGCATGATCAGGGGGAAAAACTCAGTAGAAGCACCTCTCTTTTATCCACAAAGAATATATTACCTGGCAGAAAACTAGAAAATGTCGAGTATTTCTAACAATAACCACCAATGTACCACTTCATATTTTGAAACACATTTCACTAGCCAAGTTTTAATACCAATCACCGGCCAGGATCAATAACATTATCCTTGTTGTGATGTGATTCAAAATGCATTAGCTCATTTCTCAGAAGTTGAAGCTGAAGCTGAGAGCTGAAAGAAGCTAGATACAGAAGCTGGAACAAGTTGCTGGAGCTGGAGCACGTGACTGAAGCTGGAAGATGTTTCTGGAAGCTGTGCATAGCAATGTGGATAAAACTGAATTACTAACAGGGGCCTGTGTAAAGTGCAAGTGGAGTTTGTTATCAATAGTTAGCAAGAATCAAGAAAAGCAAGATTCAAGAATTAGTTAGCTGGTTCTAGAAACCTGAGCACATTATATATAGGCCGATAGTTTAAAGTTTTAAGAGAATGGAATGAGGATTAACAGAGAGAAATGTGAGTTTCTTGGAGAAGAGCTAGTAGAGAGAGAAACCCATTAGAGGAACAAGCTGATGATTGAAGAGTGAGAAGGCCAAGATTAGGTGATAGCATTGAGGGATAGAATGGTGGTTCTTGCTGTAAATCATTCTATGATGTCTAATGAATGGCCTGGATTGTTCATTCTTTGAGTGTTCATTCTTTGTTTTCAGTTTTTCATTCTTGGTTTGGTATTAATCTGTTGTGGTTGTTTAGATCGAATTATGGGATAAGAACTTGGTTGATTGTAAGCCAGAAATCGCAACAATCCTATTTAGGAACCTTATTCATACAAAATATAGAATTTTTGGTACAGCTATCAGACGATATTCTTTTACATTTCAGTGAAGAAAGGCTAATATATAGAAGGAAAATCTATAAATCAACAGCAGTTTAATGTAATTAAATTACAAAAAACAGGATATAATATGACAAGTTCTACCTCAGGTTGACAGATGAAGACCTTTGAATAAGCTTTAATTATTATTGCGTTGTCACCTCCATGCACAGGAAGCAATTATAGGTTGATTTTTCCATCCAAGAAAAAGCACTCCCTCCCTCTCATCAAGTGTATAATTATCATTGTAGTTTTCCAGCAGAGTTTTGATAGTTGCATTTATAAAAGGGCTTAATGGATAGGGTGTAAACCCAGCCATTGTAAAACGTGATCTCCACTTGCCGAAAAGCTCATGGCGTTCCACTCTCGCCGCTCCCTCACATGCTACAATGTTGACAATCTCCCATGCCAAACAGTGCTGCTCGACATTGATTCGGTCCTTGTGCTGTCTTGGTAGAGCAACATCAATTGATTCAAAGATAGCCCCATAGTGATTAATTGTTTCTAGGAATCGATGAAAGAATGGGGCAGTATTAGTGTTCGCCTCTTGCTCAACAAGAGTCACCACCTTAGGAGCCAAGCCCTTAACCAACCTCAAGAGTCTGTCTCGATGATTCAGGGTGCTCACACTTTCATCTGGTATGTGGTGGAGTGCCATGGCAAAATTCACAGCAACAGCTTCACCAGGTCGAACACCAAGGTTTTCAAGTTGGACTTCAGAGCCAGAAATTGCAGTAGCGTGAAACTCAAAAGGTACCTTAAGTGACTCAGCAAGCCTTGATAGTCTTCGACCCACAATTTCGAGTCCTCCTCTGCGAGCATAAGCTGATGCAGAATCATCAATGCCTGTAATTCGAATGTTGGGGGGGCCTCCAGGCCGAGATGCAAGAGCCATAATAAGTATGATCCACTGGCTTCCTTGTGCAATTTGAAAATCAATTATGTGGACTGTACTTTCTTCCTTCATGGCATCAGCAATTGCTCCATTTGCTGACATATAACCAAACTTGAAGTATGGACAGATTTCATACAGTTTGTGCATGTATGAGAGGAGATCATCACTGGCAGGCTCTTTGCATCTCAGGGCTTTGTAGATAAAACTTCCTGAAGAGGCCAACCTTGCAACGAGCCC
>JAVXUL010000002.1:5869360-5879638 GCA_035590515.1 Trichilia minutiflora | reverse complement strand
AGAGGGGAAGAGGTAGACCACGGAGGAATGTTGTGATTAGAGATGATCAGGAGGTATCATCTCATGCTCCACCATCTACTTTTGAGCAGGAGCAAATTCTTGTGGATCTTCCACTACAGATGCAAAATCCTGAAGGGAATGCTCATTTCCTTTAGTCACAAGAGATCTGGAACACATTCATGATATTTATGAGTGCACAGAATTTGGTGCCAGATTCGAATCAAGCTAAATCATCTTGGCTAATAAAAAAGTTGTCCAAGTTGATCAAGGAAGTGAGACAACTTGGGAGTGCTTGTTTTTGTGGAACCAATGACGCTCTAAAAGCAAATAGATGGCTAAGGATGATGCAACAAAATATGGATGAAATGAATTTGTCATATGAGAAAAAGCTGAGAGTGGCTACCAGATTACTAAAACAGAGTTCTCATAGTTTTTTCTAAATTACTGTTATTATATAATAATTTTATCTATCTATCTATCTATCTATATGTCTATCTCTTAATAAAATAAAAATTAAAAATTAAAACAAAATTATTAGATATTTAATTAATTTTTTATTTATAATAACAATTAAAAATATGTTATAATAATAAAGAATAAATAAATAATTGTATATAATTTTGTCATTATATACAAGGATATAAAGATAATTACAAATTGTAATTTTAAGAAAAAAAGATAAAAATGTCTGTTTTTATATTCTTACCATCTAATTCAAGTATATACTGAAATACTGGGAGAGGTAAGTATTTATAACCAAAAAAAAAAAAAAAGAGAGAATGACTAGTCTTAAAAAGAGGAAGGAAAAGAGCTAGATTGTATTAAATATAAGGTAATATAAGGTAAGACACATGCATATTAGATCGATTTGAAATAAAATTTTAAATTAATCTAAATATTAAAGTATAAAACTAAATTAAATTAATCATATTTGTTAAAATATCATAAATTAATTAGTTTAAATAATAAAATACAATTTAAAATTATTTGAATTCACGATTTTAGATTATATTATAAAATTAATGATATAATAATTAATTATTTTCAATTTTATGATCTTTCATCGATACAAAGAAGAAGTTCTGTAAACAATTTTTCTTTTGCAGTTCCTCTGTCAATTTTTTTTCAATTTGTACCACATGAAAGAGACAAAGTAATCCTATATAATTTGACATAACATATAAATAATAATAATAATTTTTACAAAATAACATATAATGGTTTGATATCAATTTTATAGTTTAGAATTAATTTAATTCAGAACCATAACTTAAAAAATATTTATCCATAAGTTGATTTAAAAATTTTTAAATCAATTTAAACTATTAATTTTGACAATATAAATTGATTTGAATCAGATCAATTTAAAAATACTTACTTATAATTAAATATATGCATATTACCTTTCAAAATTTCATTTTGAGTTTTGAATACACTGTAAAGGGTCAAATTTTAATATTAAAAAAAATTCTTACAAATAAAAATTAAAGACCTGTTTGATATTACCAAGCAAATTATTTTCTTATTTTAAAAGATATAAAAATTCGCGAACCTTTAGTATTTAAGATTTAAATTAGTTTTGAAGTGTTTATCATATTAATAAAAAAAAATAATACTAAACATGTCAAATTTTAAATATGAGATTTCATCTTAAATGATGTGACATTTATGCATTATATAGTTAAAAAATATAATAAATAATTTTAAAAATTGTATTTTTTTCAATTATATAATGTATTAATATAATATCATTTGCAGCATTATTTGCCATAGAATTTAGAATCTAAAATTTAAGTTGTCTAGCATTACTTATAAAATTTTTTAAAAAATATATATATATTCTGTGTTTAATTAAAAGAGACCAAAAGGCTTTTATATCAAAGAAATATTCAATTTAAAAAACAAAAAACAAAAAAAAACTCCTTTACAGCGGGAGAAGGGGCTCCGACGTGAGAGGTGACAGTATTGTTTTGTAGGTCCTGCTGATCGCAACTCATCGGTGGGTGTGATTCGCCAGAATCCTGTTGTTAGGTTTGTGCAAATCCACCCATGCGCCTGAATATCTTTGTTCTCAATCGAGTATTGATACCTGTCATCAACTCAATGGAAATAAAATTGTACTTATATCAATATTTTAAACAAAATCATACTAATTAAATTAATTAGTCTGTCTTATTTCTTTTTATCAATTCAAAAGTAATTCTATATAATGAATTTTTTTATGTGAGAAATTTTAATTTATCAAATGAATATAAATATTAATTAAATTAATTTATTATTTTTTATTAAAAAAATAATTTAAATAAAATCTATCATCACCATCTAATTTTTTAGATATTTCATAAAAAAAATCTTAAAATAAAAATCAAACTTAAAATCATAAGATACACGTATTCAATCCCTTCCTCCTAAAACCATGTCACACGTGGAGAGGTTACATAGAAACGAATTAAGTACACCTCTCCTCTAAATTCTTCGATTGGATTTACCAGTAAAATTGCTTCTTCAAAAAGCCAAGGCTTGGCTTCTGTTGCTCAGCTGGTCATCAGGCAGAGGCATGTATCTTTTCCGGTTGTCTGCAAGAGCCATATAACGAAACCTGTACAATTATTAGTTAATACTGTTCATGTACTCATAATTAGTCGAAAAATCTATAATGCTTTTCGATTAATAACAATTTAGATAGATATATACTTTTAGTATAGTTATAAAGCAGATTGGTAGATTCTAGCTGCGTGATTAAAGCACTTTTGCAAAGTGCTTTCTGCTCGAATATTTTTTTAGTAAAGATAATAAGCAATTTATGGAAAAATAAAATACACTGAAAGTTCATTTATTTGTCTTTTTTAAGCTTGAGGGCCATCCTCATATTACCAATACTGAAAGCTGTAAAACTCTCTAAATGTTCGAAAATAGCATTAAGTGTAGAAGCCAGATGAACTACTACGCATTACAAACCAACGAACAGCTCAACATAATTAAATAATTAATTTCCTATTAATTTTAATGTCAATTAATAATCAAACTCTTATTCATGCATACAAAATAATTAATTAAGATCTTTTCTCAATCATCAAAGGAATGACCTTATTACGGTAAGATTTGTTGCGTCAATCTGAAAACAAACAATTTATGATAAAATTCTCATAACTAAGCGTAGAAATACCGAGGACATGAATTGAATGAGAAACATACACGTTATATGTAGTTATGTACCTTTACATGAATTTTTTTTTCAAATTCCTTCTCCACTCCAAACCACATGCCAATAGCTACAAATTTACATAAAGAAATGAGGTAAGTTGTCTTCATTTTGACAACACAATAATAGAACAAGTTTATGTTATATTTAATTTAACGGTATATGCAAATTAATTAGATCTCTATGAAATGATAATTAATTATTGTATGATTAATGAGTATAATTAAATACCTACTATTGCTCTCAGCTTTACGAACTTCAAGCAAGTTTTATGCCATTATATTTTATGGCAGTAACACTGCCCTGAGGTTTTGATATTGTGACCTGAAGTATGCCGTTGTCTATCTCCCACCTGCAGTAAATGACTAGTGAAACTAGAACAGAAAACAGGAACTACATCTAAACGAGCTATAACTTGATTCTTTTAATTTCCTCAACAAAATAAGATAGCATGCATCATGAAACTGAGAAAAATTTCATAAATTTTCTTGTAAAATTTTACATATTTATCTCGAATTATCAACTGCAACCCAAGAGCTGAGATGGGTAGAATCAGCAAGAGGACAGAAAGTAAAAGAAAAAAGAAGGCGGCATCGGCGCTAATCCGATAGTTGTTGCCTTAGCTAGGCTCTCGTTATGAATAAATAATTAAACAGTAGAATACAAATGTGACTCTGATAGTGAGGATTGTGAGATACTCTTTGGATATTGAGAGACCTAGATAGGAACTTTGATTCACTATTCTTCACAAAATAAAAAGATAATCTCTTAGTTGACCAACCGGAAACACTAAATATGAAAAAATAAATAAACTCTCAAATTGATCACCAATAGATTAATTCTTGAATCCACAACGAAATAATTCCTAAGAAAAATATAAAATTTTATTAATAAAAAAGAATGGTTTGGCAAATACTATACTGTCTGTAATAGGGTCAATTTATTCCTAAGTTAACTAAAAAAGATCCCACCTTGTTAAGAAATAAAAATATACTAAATAAAACTCTAATTAAATTAACAACAATAAAAGACCATTTCCTTTCGAAACCTTCTTGGGTCAATTGTAATAAATATTTACCAACCAAATAAATATATCAAGTTTTGCTGGATCTTAATGTATTAATGCTGGCAAATAGAAGATGTGATAAACCACAAATGGTTAAATTAATTTATTAGTATTCTTATTAAGCATGCTGGAAAATAGATTTTGATATGAATTAGTCGGCATGAACAAATCAGATATTGCCATATCATTTACGTTGGATTTTGTTTATTTATCACTCTACAGAAGTTTATAATTGCAAGGTAGAAACTTTATTACCATTTTTTATTTATCAAAGTTAATCCGTAGAGTTCATTATTCGGCAATCAACACTTTCGGTAAGCTTTGTTGTGCTCGTCCTGCAATTTGACCACCAATAATACTGGCAAAATTTTTAACTAATGTCTCATTATTTATGGATGCGTTGCCCCAACATCACAAGGTTACATGTTGTTATATCATACATACATACAATATATTTTGTTAAGCATTTTACGAATGGTATAACATTTTATGATATTGTTTCAATTTAAAATGATGTCGGTTTATTTTGAACCATTATTCGAACTCAAATTGATCCAATAATCACAAATGAAGGATGTTATGTCTCAAATGAAGGGGTACATGTAAACTTATAAATATAGGTTATTAGTCACAAATAATGAGAGAAAAAGCTCATATAATTCCTATGTGATCTCTATGTTATGAAAAATTGTCCTAGGATTCTATTTATGAGAGTGTACTCTTATAGAATCAACAACTACTACATTTCAAATAGAAGCCCGCTACAAAATCTTGCTTTGCACCGAGACTTTTTTACACACCTTAGGTTATTCTATTTTTCTATGTCAATCCTTCTATATATGATAAATATCATGAAACGTCTCCAACAATATGGTCATTGCATATCTCTTTGTTTTGTTGGTATAAATTAATAAACATATTACAAATTAGAAGGTTTTCGTGGATCATAAATATTATATTAATTTGATATAATTTCCTTCTTAAAGGTTGAAGCTGAGGGACCTTCTAACCGAATATAATCATACATAATCCCTTGAAAAGGACTTGTGCTTCGTGGTTGTGATAAAAAGATTGTATTATCGCCTTCAACAAGCCGAGCTCCAGGTACATCCACGCTAAACAGCCAATAAAGACCATGAATTCCATGTCTCGCGATTGAATTATCTCGACCTATCAATCCACTTGAAAAGAGGGGTCGATTTGTGTTGGGATCATTCATCCGAACCTAATTAGTTTTCTCACAAGACAATTAAGTTTAGCAATGTAAAATTTGTATCCTAAACGGATTATCTAGTTTTAATAAAGACTTTTAATAAAGACTCATGTTGAAGTTGTGTGCGCGTGTGTGTGTGTATATATATATATAATACCTGGAGTTCAGCTAAATTTGCAGAAGCAATTGCCACTCTCAATTTATAGGTACTGCTCTTATCCACATTATCAAGTTTAAATTTGATTTGCCAGGTAGTCCCTTGATATGTGTTATTATCTTTCTTCCTGAAATTCCAGAGACTCCAATATGAGCTACACAAAACTCTGGTACAAAGGAAAAACTATTGCTTCAGGAAAAATAAATGTATCACCTGGTAACCTGAACGAAGAACCAATCTTTAGAATAATCACTAGTGCCAACTGTGTAAACTAAGTCTCCACCAGGATATAGTTCGGTATATCTCTCCCACAGTCCGTATTGCCTAAACCTGCCATTAATTAAACAAGATGTTCATATCTAGTATTTCTATGGAGAAACAGACCTCAAATCTTGAGGATTAATGACGGTTCTAATCAAGTTAATCACACAGGTTATAAATTTTATAGAGAATCAACTCTTACATTTATAACAAGATATATTAAAAGCTAACCTGTCTTGATCGATGTAAAGTTTATTGATATACTTTGGGTTAGGATCGGGAACGTAGAATCCTGCAGCAGATCGATCAGGGATGCCTATTTCCCACAATGTGGGTCCATTTCTCGGGGGCTCATAAACAAGATCACCCATGTCAATATCACAACCTATAATCATCACATATAAAATTAACAACAAATCAATGCATAAAATATATTATACAAAATAAAATCTTCATATTACTTGTGTTCATTGCCACGATGCAAGAGATGTACAGTACCTGTGGTTATGCTAACGAGAACATCATATCTATAATCACCAATAAAACCAGGAATCCATGCATAAAGGTTATAATCACCAACACGTATATCATTAATGGAAAAATAACCATCTTCATCTGCTTTAATCCAGAACTGATAATCCTGACGAAAGATAATAACAGCCAAGTTAATGTACAACATAACCCTACACCGAGGATGAATATATGAAGGAAGAGAAGCGAACTAAAAATTCTGAATCATTAGAGAGAGAAGATAACGAAAATCACCTTGCATTCTCTTTGCCATGAACCTACATCTCCCGGAGAAGCTAACCCGATGTATGCACCACTAGCTGATATGTAATCATCACTAACGTACCTACACGTTAATATTTGTGATAAATCAAATTCCAAAACTTCCTGGAAGGAATATAAATTAACTCAATCAAGTACTATAACTAAAAAATTTAATCTTGACTCATTTTGAGATCAAATGTTTAATGTTATTAATTTGCAAGCTTACTTGTCTCGGACTAATAGTCTACCGCTAACATTTCCCCGTTGGTCTGATTTTGGGAAATCCACCGAAGCTGGGAAGCAGTAAGGCCAGCTTTCAACCTCAATAATTGTCTGAAAATTAATTAATTAAGCTGCACTTATCTTCTTGCTGATCAAGATTCTATAGACAAATCTGTATTTCAATTGTGAAGATAATTATTATTAATTGCAAATTTATTTAAAATGATAAAATTAACCTGTTGTTTAGCATCCTCCCAAAGAGAAAGTGGGTCATCTCCATTGTATGTTGAATTACAGTACACAAACACCGGGCCAAAAACTTTCTTCCATGCCTCTCCAGCAGTGAACTTGGGCACGAGGTCGTCTCCAGAGTAGTGAGCACTAACAAACACCTGATTATAACATTTTGAGTCATGTCATGTATAATAAAATCATTTTTATTCTTATCATTGTATATTGATCTGATTAAAAACCGATTAATTTTTTAAAAAGGTGGTTAAACTTACGGAAAGCGTAGTAGGTCCCACATGGGAAGTGAGGTTCTGTTTTAGTGGTCCGCCAGTTCTAAATTCACTGCTGGGTGTGATGTGCCAGAAACCAACAGCCGGGTCTGTGCAAATCCATCCATGCAACTTAATATCTTTATTCTCACACGAATATTGGTATTTGTCATCCACCTGATGAAAATGCCATTTCTTATTTACCGATTGATTTATAATTATGTTTTTCATTCAAATTGAAGCTTAAAATAACAATTAACAAGTTTCACTTGAGTAAGAGTACAACCCAAATAATAAACTAGTTAAGCACTTACGTCTCCTTTGAATTCTGGCTCTACAGGATTGACCAGGAGAACAGCTTCAGGATATGCCAGGGGTTGTCCTCTCGGGGGCAAACGGTCATCAGGTAATGGCATATATCTTTGCCTGCTGTCTGCTATGGCCATGTAGTGAAACCTGCTTGCTCAAAGTAACAAATAACAAATTTAATGATTTGGTAACAAAGAATATATACAACATATATTGGATATTAATAGAATTCCTAATTATTTGCTATTTATAATTTAGTGTATATGATAAGCACGAGATTACTTGTCCTTTCTGAGCTTGAAAGCCACTCTTGTTTCGCCGAGATTGAAACCAGGCCATTCCTTTAAATGCTCATAAATGGCGTAGGTATAGAAGCCTGAGGATCCCCGAAGCATTACGAATCTAAAACAAACAAATAATTAATTAGTTATCAAACTATTTCAGTAAGTTATTCAATAACTTTAGATATTACAAAAAGTTTATTAAGAATTTAAATATTAGGCAAATTTATAGGAAGAACCAACCTTTTGTCTATATTTAATGGCACGAGCTTGCCCTCTTGAGAGGAATCCCACGTTCTCGTGAATGAGATCTCTACTTGCTCCTCATTTTCCACTATTACATTAAAACTTGTTCCTTGAATCCTGCATAGAATTTAATTATCATGAGCTCTTGAGCTCGATCATCAATCAGTGACATGAAATCATAAGAAATATGAGTTAATCATGATTAAGATTTAAGATCAATAAATGAGTGTGGAGAGAAGAACATACACATCGAATATTCCAGTTGTTCCTGGACTTCCCGCATTCCACACAAGGTCCCAGTACCTGCAGAAATTTTGATGCGTAGGTTTTTCGTTTACAAAACACTAGATAAGTAGAAAAAAAGAAATCTTCTGAAACAAGATGTCTATAATAATAAGATCAACGAAGAATATATAAAAGCAGATGAAATTTAATCAGTACATACCCTCTATTCGATTCGTCATTTTGAACTTCAAGCAAGTTATCGATGTCATTATACCGAATTCCAGTCACAATTCCCGTCGGATTTGATAATGTAACTTGGAGTATCCCATTATCCAACATCACCTGCAAAGATATTAATTAATTATCTCAATTCTGTAATTTCTATTTCTCAATATAACAATCTACATAGCACTAATAGGGAAAATGGAATTACATGACGATCAAGAATTTGCAATTTCACCCCTTGAGGTGACATGGTGAAGCACGTATTTTCACGCAATTCTTATGAACCAATGAAGTACTAAAGTACGGTATTTATGAACTGTATGGAAAATTTACGTTTTCTTTGAAGAAGTGGAAGGCTTATAAAATTTTTATTAGTTTGCTTAAACTGGAGATAAAGCATTCTCTTTCCACTAACATCTTAGAATCTCTTTACTTTGTCGCCAACGCAGTTTGGTGCTAGTAGATAAAAGCGTGCAAGAGTCGCTAGGGAGAAAGAATGGAACAATGTTAATAGGCACACACTGGAGGCTTAACCCCCACCGAATAAATTTTTCCATTTAAGTCGCCAATAAAAAATTGTTGGAACCCCTTATTATAAAAGATTTTGTTTACATTAAATTAAACAAGGAAACAGATTTAAATCTTTAATCCCGTACAAGATAAAACCAATACGTGAACGCCAAGTCACTTTCTTAAACGGTTCAGACACTTGTGTATGTGATGCCAGTGAACGTGTACGAAAAAGCTGTCGAAAAGTTTCGTTAACCGCTTCGCGTTAGTTAGGGAGCATGGCTTTGCGTTTCGTCTCCTGAATTCGTAACGGAAGGCCAAAATCTTGACTTTACTAAACAAGCGAGAAAAGCCCTTTCTATTTCTATGTTTATGTTATGAGTAAAGTCCCAGAGAAAGATTAGATAGGTCAAATAAAAGCTATGTTTGTGTAACGTAAAATATTTTAGTTATATTTTTGTAGGTTTATGCTTATTAGAACATGAATATACGTAATAGGATTAATATATAAATTTTCATTAAAGCTGTTTTGGTGTAGATGGATGAGATCTCCACTCCACTCTTTATTAGAGTAGAGAAAGAGAGTACAAAGGAAAATTCTCAAGGTCAAAACATCGAACAATAAACAAAAACAAAAACAAAAAAATTGGGAACAACCCAGTCGTTGAGAAGAAGAACTCGATGAATTTTTCTTAATGGAATCGAAGTAAGTGAAAGAAGCACAACATAAAAGATTAAATTATTTTTAAGTCAAGAAACAAAAAAAAAATAAAAATATATAATCTTTAAACTATAAAAATGCATATTAAACTAAAGTCAATGCATATAAAAATAAAAAAAAATTTAAATATTTAATAAAAAATTATTTTAATATTAAAAGTTCTAATAGTAGCTATTCATCAAATTTTTTGGCTCCGCTGACCTTTTTCACTTCTTAATTTTACAATGAACACCAATATTTATTGATAGTATGCGCATGTTTCAATATTTATTGATATTATGTGCTGGCTTGTCTGGTCTCCGCCTGGCCTGTAATGTCAGCCTTGCATCTCTCTCCCGCTCAAATTCCCGGTAATCTGTTCGTTGC
>JAVXUL010000002.1:5858251-5869260 GCA_035590515.1 Trichilia minutiflora | reverse complement strand
GGGCCGACCCGTTTAACCCACGGGTCAAAAATTATTGACCCTAACCCTCTTATTTTACGGGTTAAACGGACCGACCCGTCGGGTCAAACCCGTTTTGAGAGCTCTATTCTCACCAATATTTATTGATAATATATGCATGCGGCTAGCTAATCTAATGCGTGATATGGAAAGTTGAACAAATTGGATGCATTCAAATTATAGCTAACATTGAGGTCTATGATTATTATGATACACGATTTTTATCTTTCACTCGGAAAGCTGAAGCCTGTTCTGAATTAATAGTGAATTCATGCCCAAATGAAAACCCGTTATCTTTTAGCTCAAAGAAATTAAGAAAATATGAGAAAGTAGTAAAGAAAAGAAAAGAAAATGTTAGAAAAAATAAAAGTTTCTCTGCCAAAGTGCCACCAAATTTTTCGGTGTTGATCATTCCTGCCCTCCATTTAACATGAATTATAAATACTTATAAAGTGGGCTTGCATTTATGAGATGCTAAGGTTGAGATTGTGCTCCGAAAAGAGAGAGAGAGAGAGACAGAAGGAAAAGATTAAGAAGAAAGCTTAGTGTTGACGTTTTATATTGCTAACCATTGGTCTTCTTCTCTTTCTTTCCTCCACCGAAGGGAGAATCTTGAGTCTCTCTCCAATGACGGGTTTCTTCTCATATGTCTTTCCTTTTTTTATCTTTTCGTTCCAATCAATATTTGCAGAAACTGTTAATCAGCCAAAAGGATGAGAAGGATCAACTGTTACGTTGGAGCTTAACTTAAAAGAGCTAAAAAAAAATTTGAATAGCATGTACATCATATCCTAGTGAGAAGGATAGCATGTCCACCTTCTTTCTGCAAAAACCTTACTTTCTCTGTAATAGTCAGTACTTATTTAATGATCCGTCAGATTGTTTATCGTTCTAGATTATCTATTGTTGGTTTAACGAAAATATCTGTTCATTTCAGAAAAGAAAAAAAGCTCTGAACCTTCGTTGGTTACAGTAAATAACAAGGATGGCCCTTCTCAGAGAAGTTTCGGCTCAATCATTGCAGCTAATAAATTCAACGAGAATATTTGTCTTGATACTGCTTATTTTAAAAATAATTGATAACTAATATTTACCATCATGTTTGGGTTAGTAAACATTGTTCCTGTAATATACTTGCGTCTAACAATTTCATATTACAACACTTTATATCCTCAAAAACCTGTCATTCTCAATCCCAAACATAACCTATTTTGTTTCAGCTAAAAACTTGTGGTAATTTAAGTTATTGATGAGAATGCATATTTAGATACAAGGATGTATATATGCATGTTTTTTGATGTCTCCGTTTATATGCAAATGCACGCGTATTTATACTGACAGACATCTTCATCTATATGGTACAAACAGCAATGAAATCTGCAAAATTTGAAGTCAATATCGACTTACTAACACGAACATGAACCTTCTCTGATAGAATTGGACACGGACGAACCTTCTAAACGAATATAATCATACATAATCCCCTGGAAAGGGCTCGTACATCTTGGTTGTTTCAGGAAGATGGTATTTTCTCCTTCAATAAGTCGACTACCGGGTATGTTCACATGGTACAGAAAGTAAAGCCCATGAATTCCATGTCTTGCAATTGAATTATCCCTCCCTATCAGTCCGGTGGTAAATAGCGGACGGTTTGTATTTGGATCATTAACCCGGACCTAGAAAAAGCAAAAAAATTTCAACAAATGACATGCAAAACGGATGCTGTGTCAGATTGGAGATGGTTAAAATTTATAAAATCAACAGTGATATACTTTACCTGTAACTCAGCTAAGGTTGCAGATGCAAGTGCAACCCGCAATTTGTAAGTACTGCTTTGGTCCAAGTTGTCCAGTTTGAATTTTATTTGCCAGGTGGTTCCTTGATGTGTTTCACAATCTACCTTCCTAAAATATATGAAAGATTGCAAGGCCAAACATATCGAGTATGATGTCTAATTTATCCGAAGAATCATTAACCAAGTATAAAGATTACAATTGGTGTTAGGGAAACTAACATTAAAATCAATAGTCACAAAAGCAAAGGAGATCAAAGCAAAGGAGATCAGATATGATCACGAATCATGTAGATTCATTCACAGGCATGCTTTCTAGTGATTAGTCATTCCAATCGATCTTGTATTCATGATCCTAACACAATGATAAATAGCAATGCTTTCCACAACAAGGAAATAATCTTAAATCAATCAATCTCCGCTAACTTGGCAAATGACATCCATTTTCTTCAAGAAATTTACCTGACAACCTGAGCAAAGAACCAATCTTTCCGGTAGTCACTAACACCAATTGTGTAGACCAAGTCTTCATCAGGATATAATTCTGTGTACCGACTCCACAATCCATACTGCCTAAACCTACCAGAAGAACATGATCATATGCATTAATTTGTGTGATCAACCCTCAAAATCTTCGGAAACACGGACATGGTTAGACACTTATGCTGGGAGCATGGCACATGCAAATAAGAAATACCCACATAAAAATAGTCTCCAAGGTGGACATGACATAATAATATGTACCTAAGAGCAATTGAATATAACTTGAAAAATCGCCACTCAAAAAAATCAAAAACTATCCCTTCCTTCAGAAGAACAACTTATTGAAGGGTAGTTCTGATCAACCTAATCTCAATTTTTGAAAAGGAGAACTAACCTGTCAGGATGATTGATAAAGAGTTTATTGGTATATTTTGGATCAGGATCAGGAATATAGAACTCTCCTGCAGAGCGATCAGGGACGCCAATTTCCCACAATGTTGGCCCATCTCTGGGAGGCTCATACACTAGATAACCCATTTCGATATTGTGACCTATACGTATGTCATCTAAGCCAATTAATTTCCAGTATATACTAAAATCTGGAAAAAAAAAATCCATCAAAGTTGAAGGAACAATACCTGAGGTTATACTAACAACAGTATCATACCGGTAGTCTCCAATAAAACCAGGAACCCAGGCATAAAGATTATAACTGCCGGTACGTACATTTTTTATGGAGAAATAGCCATCCTCATCTGCTGTGGTCCAGAATTGATAGTCCTAACAAGAAGTAACAGGCAAAACTGATACCTTTGAGGATGAAATTGCATGTAATGTCAAAAGGTAAAAAAAAAAAAGGAAATAAAACCATTTAGCTATTTGGTATGCCCAAAAACCTTACTGAGGACGTAAATAGATAGAGCTTATTGAGATCATAAAACAGATCTCTAAAAGATTTTCAGCCTTTTTTTTTTGGTTGTCAATAATGTATAATGGTTCAAAATGTTTCTCCAATGAACTAAAACAAGCAGATCATAGACACTAGTAATTGGTTTGTAAGTTATGTTGATGATAGCAAAATTACCTTGCATTCTGTTTGCCATGATCCCACATCTCCAGGAGGAGCTAACCCGACATAAGCACCATTTGCTGGTATATCATCATTGTTGATGTACCTAGTAATCACAAAAACTTTGATCAGATTAACAATACGAGGGCGCAAACAATGAAAATTTACCAGAAGCCAATATTTCATTTTCTGGAAGTCGAATCAGTTCAAGCAATTAACCATCTACTTGCTTTAATAAATGGAGATAGAAGTAAATTAACAAAATGAGAAAAGGAAAAATAGCTATTTCAAATTCTGTATATATGAAATAGATTAACAAACTTCCCTTTTGTTAGAAAATATTTTATATCTGTACCCATATGCTTCTCCCATTCTTGCAAATAAAATGACAATTACCTTAAACATCATACCAACCAATACAAATAAATCCCAGAGAATTTACTCTGCATTACCCTTTTCAAACGCATATAACCTTGCCATTTTAGTGAACTTATCTCTTATTAAAAAAATAGTAGTTACGTATTAGTAGCATAGTTGTTTCTTGCATGCCTACCTGTCTCGGACTAGCAGTCTTCCAGAAACACTACCTCTTTGTTCTGATTTCTGGAAATCCTCAGAAGCAGGAAAACTGTATGGCCAACTTTGGACTTCAGACATCATCTGCACCAAGTTAGATAAAAGTTCACCCATCAAATGGCCAATAATTACTAACAGTAACTTTGAACCAAAAGAATGTGCCATCTGTTATAGGAAAAACCTGTATTTTAGCATCCTCCCATAGCCAAAGTGGATCATCTCCACTAGCAGCAGAATTAAGATAGATAAAAACAGGACCAAATACTTTCTTCCATGGCTCATTGTGTCCAACATATGTCTCCATATATTTTCCTGCATAGTGTCCGCTAAGAAACACCTGATCATGATACCATTTCCATGAAGTTAAATTAAAAGCCATATTCATCAACATCAACCACAAGCCAAGGATGGCAAATTGTTATTACAGATAGATCAGTTACTTACAGCAAGGGTTGTGGGCCCTACATGAGAGGTTAGATTCTGTTTCAGAGGTCCACCAGATCGAAACTCATCACTAGGAATGATTAGCCAGAATCCTACAGCTGGGGCATGGCATATCCACCCATGGACCTTAATATCTTTATTCTCACATGAATATTGGTACTTGTCATCAACCTGAAAGTCAGGAGATCATGAATAACACAATGGTTTCTTTGCTTATACCCACTTATGTATGGTAAAGAAAGCATTTCAATCCCTCCCCAATGAGTGAGGTCCAGAATGTATGTCTAAGAAGGTACTTTTTAGCTCAGTCAATGATCATAACTTATACATGATGCGCTGAAGGAACAACTAATGAGAATATACACAGCCAGAGAGGGGTGAATTAAAAGTACCTCTCCTTGGAGCTCAGGATTTGTGGGATTAACAAGTAGAACAGCTTCTGGGTAGCCAAGTGGCTGGCCTCTTCCAGTTGACAGGTCCTCGGGAAGAGGCATGTGTCTTTGCCTGTTGTCTGCTATGGCCATGTACCGAAACCTACCAACCCATAATTCCCATAAGTTATTAGCTATCATTTAACCTGTTAGATGATGAATAAAAGTTTAAAGTGTTCTGCTTGTGGTACATCCAGCACTATGTGTCCCCAGGTTAATAGTGAGAATATAACCCCGGACCTACAGGGCTCCTTCCTGAGCCTTTTGTCTTCATCACATGAGGGGCCCAGCTTTGCAATTAACAAAATAAACCTTATTAACATAGTTTCAATCAATGGAGATAATTAAGTTTGACAATTTAATGACGAACAATTTATATTTTATAGGCTCCACAATTTGTAGGATTAAACTTTCACTGGTTATCTATTAATCATAATCTTCAAAGATGCATTCTATAACTTCTTCCAGAACTATGAGTAGGTAGCTACAAAGTGCCTAAGGTTTAACCTGAGTTGATCTACAAAATTTCACAGCTTACTTATCGACAGAATCGATGACATAAGCTATTTGCATTGAAGTGAGCAAGCTCTTCATCATATGTAAGCAATCAGCCTTTTATTTGCTAAGAGCAATGCAAAGAAGACAATGCAGAATGGTTCGTACATATTCTTCAAAGAAGATGACCATTTTATCAATTCTGAGAAAATTCAGTCAGGACAATTAAACATTGGAATTACAGTCATGAGAACCCCACTTATCCACAATTACATTGTAACCATGGATTGACGGGCTAAAATGTTATATTGTTACCATTAATGAGGGGGAAGAACAAGAGATTATTAGTATTCTGTAAAAATTCTTCCATTCCTCAAAATTTTATCTTCTATCAAAAAGTATCAGGGCAATCTGTCTGGTAACAGAAATCAGATGTTATAAATTTATATACATCTCTTTTCTGAGCTTGAAAGTAAGTCTGGTTTGTCCAAGAGAATATGCAGGCCATTCCCGTAAGTGCTCATAAATGGCATATGAATAAAACCCTGATGAACCACGAAGCATTATAAACCTACAAGTAAAATCCAACATCGTTAATTTCATAGTCAAAGTCACATTACAACGAACATATGTATGGTCTGAGCAAGGACCTTTTATCTATGTTTAAGGGAATGTAGCTGCCTTCAAGGCAGGAATCCCACATCCTCAAGAATGAGAGCTCAACCTGTTCCTCATTCTCCACTACAACCCTAAAACTAGTACCGTGTATCCTGCATTGTAAACAGTTTTTGCTTCATACATAGGCACGATTGTAAAAATTACTTAGTGTAACACGATATAAAAATGAAATTAATCATATAACTATGACTTTCTGCTTCTCTGGTAATAGAAAAGGAGAAAACATAAAAGAGAGCCAAAGGCTAATGATGGTGCCAAAGCCAGTTATGACTAAGTTGAAAAATGAGTTGAGGAGTATTAGTGAAAATTGCAAGTTTTAATGCAGAGAAGATTATTCAACAGCAGCTTCCGCAGCCACCAAATTAAAGTGCAAGACCAAGTAAGCAGCTCATGCCCATGAACTTTTCATGTACAAATGTGTCTTTATGCAAGATTTCAGATATTAAAATTATTGATTATGACCTTTGCTACCCATGAAGTATTCTCGTTATGGCACAGGCTTATCAGTGGGCATAAGAAGAGTCTATGAATAGAATTTTTCTTGATGAGATACTATTTAGTGTTGTATTATGGTTACACTGACAATAAATGTTCAATGTCGGTGATCACTGATAGGAGCTGAAGAGTGAGATGAAAGCTTACACATCGAACATTCCCTTGCCTCCTGGTGGACTCCAATTAAGGTCCCAATAGCTGCATGTTAAAGTAAAACATTAGAGACAATTTTGTTTCTGTTTGTTTGCCTTTAGTTGAGAGTAAATGCCTTAAACTGCCCGCATAAAAGATTACATAAGAAAAGAACAGAAAGAAAAGACTATAAATTAAGCAGGGATTTCTCATAATTTTCATAGTATAATGTGGCATCAGCTAAAAAGATTCAATGCCATACTTGAGACACATAAAATCATATTATCTACAACTTCCTGTTATTACTATGGGTTGGCAAATAAGGATGATTGAACAATTTCAGCACTCAATAGAGCCATTTTTTCAATTAAAAATAACAAAAAAGATAAAAAAAAGTTGAAAGTAGTTGTAAAACCAGTACCCTCTATTAGTTTCCTTGTTACGAAATTCAAGCAAATTATCAATGCCGTTATATTGTATTCCAGTAACAATCCCACCAGGTTTTGACAAAGTGACTTGAAGTATGCCATTGTCCAACACCACCTGCACATATTTTTTCAAGTTGAAACTAAAACATGACATACAAACTCAACATAACTGTTTCCAATAGCTAAACCTTTAAGATCTTACTTAATGTGCATATCAAGCAAATCAAAATCTTTTAGTCTAGATTCAATTCACAAAAAGGAAAGACGTAAAAGAAGGGTGAAATGTTAAATTACATGGTGATCTTTAATATACAACCTAACCGGTTGAGTACTTGTATCCATTTTCCCTAATCCTGCAAAATACAAAAGCACATTAAAAATATTCTGGGAACTTATAAAGATTCCAAAAATATGATATCGTCCTTCTCTTCTCCTACTGTTTATTTTGAATTTGAAGTTTCAAACATGCAAGAAAGGATACACAAATAACGAAGACACTTAAAATTCATGAAAGACCATAACGTAGAAATCAGCATTGTCGCTTCTCAATTATTAAATACAAATTTCCACGTCACAGTCAATATCATCACCTCATTAAAGAAGATTTGGATAAATTCCAATCACTCCATTTCAATGTGATAAAATATGAACAATTATTAAACTTGAAAACGACCAAAATGCCACAAAAATCAGAATACGTTACAGTAATCATACAATTATGTTTCATATTTTGGAGCTAAATTGAAAGCAGTGAAGTGATCGAACTGGAATTCTTGCCTCGGGGTTTTAGACAACTGGAGATGCCTTCTGTAGCTTTATTGGTACACGTGCCGCAGCCACAACCATTCAGACAATCTGCGATCCTCTTCAACCTTCTTCTCATTGGTTCTGGACCGACTCGCTTACTGTAAGAGAAATTGTAGCGGTGATTGTCGACGCGATTGCATGCAATTGTGGTTAGGGTGTCAGTGGTGATGGCGGTGGAGTGATGGAGATGAGTGGCGGTAAGGTTAACCGTTGAAAGTTGGTTCTAGTTTTGATCTATTATTTAATTGGATGGTGTCATGATAAGGTGAGAATTTGATCCTTCACGGAGTTAAATGCCGTTGTAGTTTGACCTTTTTACTATTAAATTTTTCATGTGAAACACTCTTTTAAATTTTTTTTTATATAATTTAATTATTTTTAAAAAATAAATTTTTAAATAATTAAAATAGTTATCTTATTTTTTTAAAGAAGTTTAAATTTTAATTTTTTAGTAATAGAATTTTTTTTAAAATTTTGAACTATCATAAATAACCTCATTTTACTTTAAAAATTTTATTTTATTTTTTACATAATTTTAAGAATTATTATTTATTAAAATAATTATATAATTTTTATTAAAAAAAATTTAAATAACAATAATTAATAC
Source organism: Trichilia minutiflora (assembly GCA_035590515.1). Lineage (NCBI taxonomy): Eukaryota > Viridiplantae > Streptophyta > Magnoliopsida > Sapindales > Meliaceae > Trichilia > Trichilia minutiflora. Next base: position 5,860,805 of record JAVXUL010000002.1, on the reverse strand, counting down.
TTTTTTTAAAAAATTCTACTCTAAATAACTTTATTCTTAAAAAATTTATTTCAAAAAATTTTATCTACAAAAACTCAATCAAATAAACTTATACGAGCATATTGAAAGTGTTATATTTTTACGGTGTAACGTAACTTTAATTTAGATTTCATAAACTTTATCCTCTAACTTCTTCTTTTTTATTTTTTTAATTCAACAAGGATAGGGATAATTTTTCTTTTACTCCCTAAATTATATATTTCTAAATAGCTTTAAAAACATAAGATGATACTTAAAATATATATTATAAAATATAATTAAAAAAATTGATAATTTTTATAATACAATATAGGCATTTTTTGTAAACCCATTTCAAGAATTAAAGATATTTTAATTATTTTTATCCTCCAAAAATATTTTGGTTATTTTTGTAAAATGAGTGTTTGGGTGCTATTATTGAGTAATTATCACTATAGAAATGTTTTATAAGTGAAATTAGAAAGTTTTGATAAAAATGAGTGAAATTGGAGAAGTTTGGCAAAAATCTCTTAAAGGGGTTGACTGTATATTTTTACTTTAATAAAAAATATATAATTGATGAACTGTTTTTTTTAATTAAAAGTAGAGTAAATTATATCGAAAGAAATTTAAATTAAATCAAAGATTAGATGAAAAAGAATCGTAGCAAAAAACACACAAAAGATTTTACGTCAGACAGATAGCATAGAGTATATATAGATGGGCTTGATAGGGCCAAGTCGGCCCAAGGGAAGGCTCCATTACCTATGCCGATTTTCAACACCAATCTTTGCCTATCCATCATGACCCGCGATGATGATGGAGTCAGTTTGACCTTGGGAATGTTAAACGAAGCACGTCACATTTTGCATGGGAAATGAATTTCTTACCCAATTTAGCTGTTTTCTTCTCCATTTCTTTTTAATTTTTAAAGTTAATTTAGTCCTTTCTTAAGCCATTTACATGAATACATGAGATTACGGACTGAATCATTGTCATTTTGCACTATTTCCATTTGGTAGTCATTGTGATTCATAGGATTTTTCATGTACAGTATAACCCAATTTCATTTTCTTATTTTTTTTTCATTTTTATTCTATTAAACTCCCTTTTTTTACTATAAAACATTTGTATACAAAACTCTTTAGATTAAAATTAATGAAAATATAGGTCAAAAAAAACTAAAAGTACTTTTCACAAATAATGTTTTCACCGATTATCACTAATGAAAGTTTTCTAGAATTAAATTAACCCTTTAATAAAATTATTATTATCTTTATAGCATTAATTTCGTAGATTAATCGAATTCACAAAGCAAAATTATTATTTATCATGGATTCACTATTCACCTAAATTTGAGACAGGCATGATTATATTCATTTGAGATCAGTAATAATATTTATATGTTAAAATAAATTGTTTAGAGTTTGAATTGTGAAGATTAGATTAATTTGACATGAAATAAAGATTTTTTTAATAAGAATAAATAATGTTAGTAAATTCAAAAGGCCGAATTATATTTAATTCCGATTGATATTAAGAATTAATCGTAAGGTTCCATTAATGAAAATAAGATATAGTTGGAAATGAATTAAATGTAATAAATAGTTATTATTTGAAAAATTGAGATTAGAGTGCTAAGTCAAGAATTAGTAAGTTTAGTTAGTTGTATTAAGTTTGTTAGATTGGAATAATATTAAGAAATTTATTATAAGGTTTTATTGGTGAAAAAACAGATAATTGGTTGAGATATGGATTTAACATAATGAATAGGTTTTCAATTGGTTAATTAGGATAAATAAGGAGTATAGTTGTGCACATAAGTTATGTTGTTTTGGAATGAGGGTTTGAAAATCATATGGATGTCAATAATTGTGGCATTAGGTTTCAGTCTCGTAAGATAGAACCCTGAGCATGCGAACCCTCCCTAAATATAAGTAAAGTATTTTTAAAAATTCAGATTTTTAAAGTATCGATTTAGATTCGAAATTAGGTACTCAAAAAATAGAGTCTCGATTTAATTAGGATAAGGATCAGATTCAAAATTTTAGATCCAGTTTAATTAGGATCAGAATCAGATCTTAATAAACTGGGTACCGTTTTTTATTAATAATTTATTTTAAAATTTTGATTATCATTATTATAATTTTTTTTAAATTTGATTAAATTATAAGAATATCTTATGAATAATAATTTTAAAGAATATATATATGAAAAAATATATACATTTATTCTCATTTAATATAGTTTTGATTATTTTAAATAAGAACAACTGATTTTTATGCTATTTATATGATACGCTACTAACTAAACTATTTAAATATTAAAAATAATCATATCTATTTAGAATAATAAATTATTAATTTAAATAAAATAACATAGATTTTTTATTATTATTAAAAAATCAGCATAAATATTTTGAGATGATTTATGTTAAATTAAGGGCAAAAATATAATAATTTTACTTTAATTTTTTTAGCCAATTGTGTATCTTTTTATTAAATATTGTGATAAAAATAATAAATAAAAATTTTAGAAAAAATTATCTATTAGTATA
>JAVXUL010000002.1:5846671-5858151 GCA_035590515.1 Trichilia minutiflora | reverse complement strand
AGAAATCGAAAAACTATGTGATTACCCCGACTTTCCCTCGGCCCGATGCAGCTGCAGCCGCTGCTTCCTTGACTGCTAATCTAATGCGTGATATGAAAGATGAACAATTTGTAAGCATTCAAAAAATAGCTAAAATTGGTGATCTATGATTATGATACACAGTTTTAATCTTTTGTACTCGGAACGCTGAAGCCTGTTCTGAAATAAAGGTGAATTCATGCCCAAATGAAAACCCATTATCTTTTAATTCAAAGGAATATATATATATATATATTACAATGCCATGTGTCCTCTTTTCATTGGTGACTTCTACCACTCTTTTCCATGGGTTCATTCCACCACCACTCATGCATCTTGCAAGTGTCTTCTATGTATCTCTTGAACTTGACTTACGTTTTGACATATGTATATGATATATTATAAGGTTAAGACATGCGTCAAGTTTATAAGAATGTGTAACACTAATCTAAATTTGATTGGTTAAATAGGTGATAATATTTTATTATAAGTCGGTCTTATTCCAAGTAATTATAGTCACTTTAATTTGAATACCAATTTTCGATTTTAAAAAATAGACTTTAGAGACAAATATCAATAAGGATCCTCAACTCTCTTTTATTTACACCTTGAACAAATATTTATAATCCTTATTTTATAAATTACTATTATGTAACTATTCTTACAAATATGCTATGTAGTTGCCATTAAATACATATTTCATATCAAAAATTAAGAATAATATACGTTATTAATAAGAAAAAAGTAATTAGAATCTAAAATTCTAAAAATAACCTCATCATACCTGAAATTTTGAATAATAATAAAATTCTATATGAGCTTGAAATCCTTAATACATATGCATTTAATTTTAATAGTATTATATTCTTTTTCTATCATTTTATTTCATTATTTTTGTTATTTTTTTATTATAAGTCAAACATGAAATTTTGATATAATTAATTAGGACCTAAAGTTCTGAAAATAAATTAAAATTTAAAATTTTTTAACCTAAAATTTCAAACACATTAAACCCGAAATTTTGATATAATCAGAACTCAAGATTTTGCATAATCAATAGATTAAAACTTGAAATTTTAGATATATAAAGAATTATATATGTGGATATGAAGTTCTAACCATATAGATGAAAGTTATTATATTTTTAACTTTATATGATATATTTTATTTTTATTTTATTAATTTTTTTTATTTTTTAATAGCTAAATTGAAATGCTGAGTCTTAAAAATCTAAAAAAATTTTCTCTTGATGTCAAAAAAAATAACTATCTTTCTTGAGTTCTGGATGCAAAAATATATTTACAAGCTCTTGGATTGAAGGATACTATTAAAAAGAAAAATCGATCATCTTTACAAGATCCATTGAAGGTTATGGTTTTCCTATATCTTCGTATCTCACTATTGAGAATTCACTAGATTTATGAAAAAATTTAAAAGAGATATTTGATTACCAGAAAAATATTTTTCTACTGAAGACAAAAGATGAGTAGATGAACTTGAGATTATAAAACTATAAAACTATTATTAAATATAATTATGTCCTCTATTATATCATCTCCTAGTTGAAATTGTATGAAGAGGAAGTATTTGAACAAAGTATATTAGAAAAGACATTCTCCACTTTTCATACAAGTAATGTGATTTTACAGTAATAATATCGATAATTTAAGTCTCAAAAATACTTTTAACTTGTCTTTTGTCCTTTGTTAGTTGAACAAAATAATAAACTTCTCTTAAAAAATCATGAAAAATGTTCACTAGATGGATGCCATTCTTAGAAGAAAATGTGAATACTATTAATGATTATAGACGCGACAAAAGTTACAAAAAGAGGTTCGGTGATACACATACACTTATACCCCTTGCGGTGGTCATAAATTTTTAGGATAGCAAAACAATAAAAACAAATATAACAACCAGAAGTGAAATTTTTATGAAAGTTCATATCCTAATGATAAACTAAGAAAATTTTCTAATGATTTATGTAGAACATACGAAAATCTAGTGTTCTAAATCCAATATCCTTACATTTGAACCAATGGCTCGTTATGTAGTATTTTGCTTTTAATTAAAGTGCAGTACTTATTTTTTCTTGTTAATAATAAGCTTGTGAGTTGTATATATATGAATTATGCATTAATTACTATTTTTTTATCTGTAGCTTTACGAAGCAATGACAAAGAAGAAATGATGTTTTTGATTGCACATATGTTGACTATTGCAACGAAGAAATTTGGTGTTTATCACAACTTTTGTTAGTGGTTTTGATATTTTAATTAGAATTGACCATTATAGAAGCTACAGTTGCATTGTGAAGGTTTGAAAAAGTGTGCATGGCCGTTTGTATATGCAAGCTATATTGTTAAACGAGACTTATTATAATTTATTCTATGGTTCATTGCATCCAATCATGATTATTGTAACTATGTATAATGATTAAAATTATGGCACCAATCTTGCGCATTATTCTTAATATTCATCCAAATAATTCCGACGAATAAGAAATTATTTGATAAATATTTAGAATAATGAACAAGACTTCAGTTTATCCTACTGGGAATAAATTACTATATTCTATGCGTGTGTAATATTTAAGTGCATATTGTTTATGGTTTTCATTATATAGAAACTCAAAATAAATTAATGAATTTATCACATGAAATATCTAAAATATATTTAGTGATTATTCAAAACTAGACAACTATAAAATATCAATAATATATTTTAATAATTGACTCAAATTATATTTATTAAGAATATATTTTCAATCTACCTTATACTTGAGTTTTAGTGTTACAAACTAAGTTCGAGAGTTATAATTTAAATTAAGTTCTAGAGTAATAATTTAAATTGAGTTTAAAAGTTATAATTTAAACTGATTTTGAGAGTTATAATTTAATATGAGTTTTAGAGTTGTAATTAAAATTGCAACAGATTCAATCTTAATATATTTAATTATTTAATTATTTAATCTACTATTAATAATATAAACTAAATTGATGAAAAATATTTAAAATTATTGCTTTTTTTCTAAAAAGAAGAAAAAGAATTTTAAAACTCTATAGGATAATAATAAACTCAATCGATATTTAAATGTAATTTAATTTATTCTTTAAATGTTAATATTCATTAAAGAACTATATATTTATAATTTATTATAAAAAATTAAAAATTAAAAAATATATAATAAAAATAACAAAGATAAAGATCAAATTCTAGATAATTAAGGTTAATAGAATTATTCAATATAATTTAAAATATAAAATAGATATAAATGTTAAAAAAATCTATTTTTTTCCTTTAATTTCATCCATTTTCCCTGGCAGTTTTCAATCAAACATATGCTAAAAAATAATCTATTTTAACTACTTGAATTTTATAAGAAAAAATAGAATTAAATAAGTCAGAAATTATAATAGATATAATTATGAATCTATAAAAAAATTTAGATTGTACTATACCGTCCATGGGGTTGTGCCAATGAAAATGAGTTTGAAAAATTGGTAGTTGAGTTCAAAAGAGTGAGAGTGAAAGTGAGAGTGAGAGAAAGAGAGAAACTGTTAGAATGAAAAAGTAGGGGGGTTTTATTTTATGATTAAGTTATATCTATAAATTTATTCAAATATTATATTTTTAACTAAATTTTTAAAAAAATTAGATACTGTTATTTTTAAAATTAAGGACAAAAAAAGATTATTTATATTAATTTGTAACTTTTTTATGTTTTATTTTTTTTAGAGGTTTTTATTTTTTTAAAATCAACAAGGATTTTTTCTCCCTAAATAAAAATATAAAATAAATATAATTAATAAAATATATAATATATAAATTATTTAATAATTAATATTATTATATTATGATAGTTTATATATCATAATTTCATAAAAGTTTTATACTTCTACCATTATTTTTCGTGTTTGGAGAGTAGCCGCAGACTTAAAACTAAGAAATACGACATGAACGGACGGACGCAAAATTCATCGTTTAACATGTGATCGCTCGACAACCAACAATCTTAACTACCAGCCCAAACACATTAAGTAGTTGCTCAGCAAAACCCAAGCCGCATAACTATAGCTGTAGCAGAGACACCTACCGCTAGACGGGAGGTTGCCCACATTTACGACTATAACATTAACACCGACCTAAGCAATAGTAAGCACCGAAAATTATGACTCGCTGAAGTTGTCATAGTGGCGTCAATATCACAACACAACAAAAACACAACCCACCACAATTCCTGCACCATATCTACTATGATTACCACGGCTTCTAAGAGCTTGAAGCTTATACCTGTTATGAGGAGGAATCAATAGAAATATAAAAGAAAAAAAAAATGATCCTGGTTAAAAAATCGTGTTTACCTAACATTTTTCAATGTTGTACTGCACCACAGAAGCACCACAATCCAAACAAAGCCTAACCTTATTATGGCAAAATGCTATGAAGTATACTGTTGGCTATGGGAGATGGAGAACGGAAATCCAAGACAATGTATCCAACTGTTTGCTAACAGAAGTGAATATAATAATGAAAATTTTCATGAAGAACTAAGAAACCAATGTTGCAAAGCCGTCTAACATATTTGTCCAATGCCAAACAGTTTGACATGGTCATAGAAGCACATGCTCTCAGATGATCTAAGTACAGATAAACGGAATACATGGATTTGAAGTAGATTTACATACTCCCAGATCCTCTATTCTCCTAATGCACTTGACTGGTCTCTGTCTTTCTCTGGAAAAAAAGTGATCCTAATAGAACAGCAATGCCTGTTATTGCTATGGTAAATAGAAGTCGTTTCCGGGAATACTCATTTGGCGGCTGCCTTCTGTGAGGGACTTGGTCTCCTTCAGCCGGCCTCACATCCCTTCACAAACATGGAAATGGCAAATTAAATACAGAAAATGAATAATGCAAAATTGTACGTGTCTAAAACCATCTTCATCTTCTAGTATTTTAGATCAAAGCTGGTTGTCAAAAATAGCTTCCATAAAATCCAAAATTCTCTAGTTTTCTTAATTACAATGACCTCTGAGCAATTCTAAGTAATGAAAATTGACCATATCACGTCTATTAAAGTAGTATACCAATAAATGCAGGCAAATGTACCTGGAAGGTCCCACAGTGTTTTCCGGTACACCTGTGCACCTAATTTCATGGTTGTATCTTTCTCTCAACCTAATATATTTGTTACACAGATGACAAAGTTCTGTACGATTCCCACAAACTTCCTGCAGTCACAAAACAACACAGAATCACAGCCAAGCACTAAGATATAGTATTTGATAATATCTTTTCATTTTGAAAATTATTAACAACTAATACCTGATGCTCTGCCAGATCTATTGCAGGCAGAGGAAATTCACAGAACTCACATGTGACAATCCTTTGGGGGCAATTTTCACCTTTATGCATGGCTAAAATTTCACGTTCCATTGTCTCACTGCATTGCGAACAGGCCACCTGCTCAAATAAATAGAGGTCAATAACAGAATACGAGCATTATACCTGCTCTTAATCAAACAAACTGGGTTAGCTGCACCAATCAATAATTGCAATCACCAAGAGCCTGTGTAACTGCAAGATGGCATCCCAAACATCAACTGGAAAAAAGTTCAATAAAGACCTAGAGCAGTCTTGGTCTTACATAACAAACAGCTGATCATGAACCTGTATTTGCTTAGCCTACTTTAAATCTTACAAACTACCACTCAAAAGATATATGGCTTAAACAAGAAATCCTTAATCAAAGTCATATCACCACTAAGCCCTCCATAAAACCATATACTCAGCAAAGTCATGATCAATATTTCCTTTAAGTCCTATGAACATAAGCTAGAGCACATCAACAAAGGGGGAGAGACAACCTAGGTTAATTAAAGTTCAATAAATATGGGTTGAGAACAAAGGCAACTCTCGTGAGTTTATGATTCATTCCTTAAGGGAGCATAATAAGCTAAAGAGTTAGAAGTTAGTCATCAATGACCTTCAACAATAGCATTGGCTCAAGTAATGACTTCAGAGTTGTAACTTTGAATTTCTAACAGGAGCTAGCCAAAGCAGCTGTCAACCTGCAGCCTAATACCAAAATTTCCTTATTAGCTCTCCCAGTGGAGGAACCCTTCTCTCCCGCCACATACTACTCACAGTTTATGTTAACCATCATAAAAATCATGCAACTGTTTATAGCAATTCAACTTTGTTTATTACAAATTCCAGTATGTGCAAATGAATTATACAGTGCCCTTGGAAATAATCATGGCACAAATATGACATTAGGAATCCCACAACCCTCCAATTCAGATACTCTCCTCTGAACTGCCCTAGTTTATGGTCTAGCCAAGGAATAACTACAATTCTCCTTATCCTTGTTGAAACCTCCACCAGAAATTGAATGAGTGCATATTGTGCTAAAATCCTTCAGAATTTCACCGTTCACAGTACACAGGCTTCCATGTTTCTTGGTTTCATTCTTTCCAGCTCAAATAAAAGCCAGAAAGTCCTCAAAAAAAATAAAGAAAATAATCAAGTTTATTAATTGGAAAAGAATAAGATAAAACCTTGAATCACATACCGGTGCATGGGTACTTAAGAAGTGTTCCTCAGCATGTTTCTTCGGTACCATGTCTCCACACACTTTACATCTTTCTAGATTCCGTGAGCAATGAGCATAATGCAAATCAATGTTTGAATATGGAATAGCTCTGTCACTGAAAAAGCAAAAAGACAAAAAATTATTTTGCGGAAAACTCTAGAAGTAGAACAGTAAAATAAACAGTTCTGAAAACTATGACTACAGTTCCTGGTTAATATTAACATAAGGAGAATGCGATGCCATGCTAAAAATTGAGAATAACTATCTATTATTCCTAAACAAAAGTGATCTCACGAAATTGGCAAACAGTAATTCAGCAATCACAAAACTAGGAAGTTCACAAGAGCAACAATATTGAAATTAGTATTTAAATTCAAAACAAGATTCAGGGAACTATGGATCTGCAGTATATAACATCATAATCACAAGAGACAGAAATGCGAAGACAAGAAATTGATAAATCTGATCAAAAAATGTAATAGATCTCACATACTTCCTCTTGTTGGAAGGAAAAAACTATCATGGAAGGACATCACAAACAATCACCTAAATCTCTGGAGCTTCCACTAACCCGTGAATGAAAAGATATCCACAAAGGTCTTTTTCAACTTGAACCAAATCCCACCACCGACAGATTTTTTCTATTGCAGCAAGGTACCAATTACAATTGCAAATACAAGAAATTGGCATAAAAAATGAGAACAGAAAACTAGTGTTATATTACATTCATCATATTTGACTAATTGCGGGTAGAAAGCAAAGACCGGATGGAACATAATATGATAATCCAATGATGAATCTACTGCAAGTGATTTAACAAACATAGTGATCTGATTAGGTCAGAAAATGATGGTCAAAGAGAACAACAAACTTGTTGTTAGGTCGATCAATTGAGTTGACTTGAAAATTTTACTAAATTCTACACATACGAAACCTGAATTACATAAACCATGAGCCAATCGGATGCAAAAAATAAAAATAAAAATAAAAATAATTCTTTAAAAGAATTAAACAATGAAGACAAATTGAATTATATAATTTAACATCACGAAGGCACTAAAAGCAACAGCTAAGATCAATAAAATAAAATCCATCCATTGAGAACAAGGAATTTCACGGAAAAAGGAACAAAGAATTAGAAATACTATAATTTATAAAAGAAATATAACGAAAATGAATACCAATGACTGCAAATTTTCGTGGCTTCATCAGATGCAACTTCCATGGCTATACGATCAATCAACACGACGTCGGTCTGCGATCAGAAATAAAGACTGTGAAACCAAATGAAACGAAAGAAAGAAAAGGCGCAAGATTCGGGCTGAATATTCACTGAAGATAATTGAGAGACAATGATTTTTACGTTTTCCCTGAATCAGAAGTAGTTGAATTTGGAATCTCTTTTGTTTTTGTTAGATGCTGCTTTTTGGATTTTTGATAAAATTAAGGAGAACAACAAAATGGAAAATAGGATCGATGACTCGAAGAGATTTTGATTACTTTGGTTGAACTACTTTAGGTGAAGCAGCTTTGGACCCCTGAGTCCGCATTCATGATTGAGTTATAAGATTGTACCACGCGCTTTCAGTGCAGTGATGAGCACGCTGTCCGTCACCAGCATCATTTTTGGCAAATAACACCTACTCCCCCATTATTTTGCAAAACTAATCATTTAGTATTCTAAGTTTAAAACAATAACTTCTTCACCTCTATTGTCCTCTTTCTCTATTAAAAATAATATTTAACCCGTTTGATGGATAAAATAATTTTTATTAAAAAGAAAAAAATAAGATGGCCACTTTACTGAATGTTACCGAGATAAATTATATGATCATATTTATAATAAATAAAATTTTTTATTATTAATAAACCATTTGCATTGGAAATAAAGTTTATTATTATTTAATATATTAATAGTTATATTTAATAATTATAAATATTCAATAAGAATCAAAACCCGAAACCCCGAAACCAAAAATGAAAAAGACAAAATTAAACCACATAACCAGAATACCACACCATCACATTGTCCGTCGCTTGACTACCATTTTTTGTCATCGACGACATCTCCTCAACTTTGAAGAACACGACGACTAAACCTCCGACACTCAAGCACACGGCACCTATCACCGTGCAATTTACTTCATAATCAAACTGAGCTAGAATTATAATATAAAATAGTCCAAAATTTAAGCTGTTTTTGAATGGAGATTAATTTATATAAACAATTAAATTATATTTAAAAATATTATTTTATCTAAAATAAATATTAAACTATTATTATTTTCAGACCAAAGTTTTTTTTTTGGTTATCCCTAGTTATGTGATATTATTTTTAATTAAATATTCTCTAGTTAAAGTCTATTATAATGCTTATTCTTTAATTAAATATTTAAAATATAACAACTAAAATATTTTAAATTAATAATATGTTCTGATCCGAAATAACTATGAAACATCCATAATTTTAATCAATGTTTCTTCTCCTAACTTATGGTTAAGAGTTTAATATTTCTATGTTTGTTTGAGTAAATTTTCATTTATTGAAGTTTATGAGAGTAGTTTTTGGAATTGAAATTTATGATCAAGGCGTCAGCACAAAAAATTAATAATATTTTTTAACAAAATAAATAAATTTATAAACATAAGAATATTAATATTCATATACTAAATTATGGCTAAGAATGCTAGCGATATTGGCAACTTTGCAAACATTAATTATAATGCCTTCAACTCCAAACACCGTACACATCAAGCAGTTGATTATATATATATATATTGCTTAATTGGTTCGAACTTTGAAATACCTCAATAGGAATTTTTTTTTTTAAAGTATATAAAATGAAAGGTAAGTCCTAAGAAAGTGGGATGAGCAAGTTATTACCACTCACTTCCCTTAAATTTTGTAAATACTTCACTTCAAAGACAAAGATACAAAAATAATTACCCACCTTCCATTTTTTTTTTAATTTATCTTTTAAAATTATCTTCGTATTCACGTATATAATAGTAAAATTAAACAATTATTTATATATTTTTATTATTAAAATATGTATAATTACTATTAAAAATAAAATTAATAAAGTATTAAATAATTAAAATTAAATATTTAGTAAAAAATTCACTACATCACTTCATCACTAATAACTTAAAAAATAATTTTTTATTTTCATTAATTATCTTTAAAATAATAATTTAATAAAAATAAAATTAAAATTATAAGTTAAAAATTAGTTATTTTTTATTTATATTAGTAACTAAATATATATTTTAATAATAAAAAATAAATAAATAATTATGTAAAATTTTATTATTGTATATAATAATATAAAAATAATTATAAAAGATAATTTAAAAAAAAAGGAGGTAAGTGAATATTTTTATGTTCTTATTATTAAGTAAAATATTAACAAATTAAAAAAAAATATTAACCTAATAATAAACACGAGAGCCCTGATCCCATTCAATAATTTTAGTTAAAAAAAATGACTGTTATTCTCAGTCGGCCAAGTTCACCTAAGAGAGGATCAACATTCTCCTTTTAAGACGTAAGTCTTGAAAAAATATCATAGGACGCATAGACAGCATAAACACCACACCATAGTAAAGGATTGTTTGTTAAGGAAAGAAGGGTTTACAGCTCATAACATGAAAAAAAAATCGTCTTTCTATCCATAAGAGCCAAGGAAACACCTCCGAAAAAATAATAACTTCTAACTACTCTTTCTAATAACTAAGTCCTTGTGAGGTGGATACTGGAGTTAGAGACGATTGAAGTTCAAAGAAACGTAGGAAAAAGGAGGGACGGAAATAGTGAATCCATTAATTGTCTACACCAAGAATCTCTCTTATTAGAAGGGTTCATGAATCATGGACTAAAATCCAGTGTAAACATGAATACATACACACAACACAACCTCGAAGCTTTGGAATGCGTGTCAATTCATTATTAGCATATATATCTACACAGCAAAATGGAACTGATATAGAATTACAGTGTTAAATCAAAATAAGAAATGAGATACCAACAAAAGGGAAAGAAGTAGCTGAAGATGGAGAGGAAGAAGAAAGCATTTGGAAAAGATTAGGGCTATCCCTATCCACGCCTTCCGGCGTTCTTCATGGTACAAGCTAAGGCTGAATTGACTGCTGTAACATAAGCCCAAAAATTACGCGTCTTTCCATGCAAACTAACCAAAGAGCACTAGTGTCAGCCTATGAAGCAATGTCAACGATAAATTATCCACCAATTCATTCTTTGTGCTCTAAATTTCCAAATGGAAATTCAGACATTCTTTCCCCACTTTAAGCGAGGTTCGGTCAACTTGGTGAGGCTGGACAATCAAACTGACCTTAACAAAGGGATGGCAGGAGCAAGTTTCAGTAACCGAATTTGCATGAGGGAGCATTTCAAATACTTCCTGTTGGTGCACAAATACCATGAGTCTCTTTCTTTTTGCTTGTATGTCTTCGCCCGTGATTTTCTGTATTTAAGTGCAATATCGATGTGCTTGGTTTTCTAATCCTATAAATACGTCGAACAAAAGAAAATCTATGTGATGCTAGGTATTTCTGAAAAAAAAACTCCAATATTTAAATAAATGAGTGTGAATTTGGTCCAACATGTATGCTGTCCTTGATAGATGAAATGTAATCGTGTATAGAGAGGACCAATTTGCAAGGGTTCTGTTATATTTCATTAAGGGTAGTATAGGAAATGTATAGGAGAAGTTGGTTAGTAGCTGTTAGATTCCAAGATTCAATTTCTTGGTTAATTCATTTCTTGGTTTATAAAACAGCAAAGGAAGGAGTGAACGTTAGAGCTGATTTTTCTTCTGTACTGTCATCCTCTTTAATATACATT
>JAVXUL010000002.1:5833707-5846571 GCA_035590515.1 Trichilia minutiflora | reverse complement strand
CCTTTTTATATAAAAAAGGTGAAATTACCATTTTGTCCTTAAGTTCCCTTAAGAGAGAGGCTTCTAAAAGAGGGCATTTTCGTCATTTTACGTCTATTCGATTGATCGAACCAATCCCTTCGGTTGAACGAATCGTATTTCGATCGACCGAACCCTTTGATGTGAATAGTACTCAAAGAGCTCGAAAACTATCAATTGAACGAACCATCATTCGATCGAACGAATTCACACTTCAATTGAACGAACCTCACATTCGATCGACCGAAGCTCAAGTCAGTCGAACGAATTCCCTATTCGTTCGAACGAACCGAAAGCCATAAATTTTCAGAAAGTTTCCAATGATTCGGTCGAACGAATCCTTCATTCGATCGATCGAACTTACCAAAAATTCGAATTTTTACTTTAATAGGCCCCACATGAGTCTAGGATCACACTCATAACCCCATGAAACATGAAATGAATGCAGATGCATGGATGAAAGATGTAAAAAATGATAATTATCCCCTCGGGATGAGATACGGATCGTTACACTAGCCCATTATTTTTATATAATCAGGCCATTATTTTAAAATATTTTAAATGTTTCCTATATTTCATATAATTTAATTTATTCTCAAATTCATTTGTTATTGTTCATATAAGCGTAAAAAATGACGAATGAGTACTCATGATCCAGAGGAAAAGAACCCTGGATCATGAGTACTCATTAGTCCTGAACCCGAGGACTTCTGTCTCCAACATCCCGAGGACTTCTCCTTCCTAGACCCGAGGACTCCTCCCTCCTCCAGAAGTACCCTGAGGACTCTTCTACTTAAATCCCGAATACTCCTTCCATATGATCATTAAAGACCCTACCCTCGTACCGAGGGTTCCTTTCCTCCGAATCCCGAGTACTCCTTCATTCTGAACCCGAGGACTCCTCTTTCTAGGACTCGAGGACTCCTCCCTCCTCCGAAAGTACCTTGAGGACTCTCCTACTTAAATCCCGAACCCGAGGGTTCTTTTCCTCCGGATTTCGAGTACTCCTTCGTCCTGAACCCGAGGACTCCTACCTCCAACATCTTGGGGACTCCTCCTTCCCTGACCCGAGGACTCCTCCCTCTTCTGGATCCAGAGGACCCTTCTTTTCTAATCCCGAGATTTTTCATCTCCAATCCCAAATGCTCTTAATGATAATATAAAAATAGGAATGATTAAGAAAAGCACGGAAGGATCTGTAGCTTGACGCGCCACCCTAACATGGTAGTCACTGTCTCATCACTTGTCAGATTTCAGATGATGTAATGGTGGCAGAGCCTGCAAATCTCTAGTCTAACAGCACAATCTTTAAATGAATGTGGCTGACACACTATCCAAGAATAAACAATCCCATCATTCCTATTCTCCGATACCAAATCACTTCCAACAGTATTTCAAGAGCCCTATAAAAGGGAATGAGCCACAGCACAAATGGGCATCGGATCTTTTTCCTTTGGAGCGGTGAATTTCCCTCAACGGTCTCTCTTTCATTGCTTAATTATGTTTTCCCTGTTTTCTTCTTTCCTCCATCCTCACTAACTTATATCGAAGTTTTTCTGTCGGAAAACCCACCCGACGTTACTCCCAAAGTGTTATTGTTTTACAGGAAATCTTCGACGAAATCTCAGCTATATCACAACCGTCCTACCCACCAGACTATTTCTCATTGGTGATAGAATGTCATAGCACATTTTATACACCAACAATATTTATAATTATTTAAATTTTTAGTCTACTCATAGAATATATGCTCATATACTCATTCCTTCTCATTTCAATTTCAGGTGAGCCCAAATCAAATTTAATAATCAAATGTGGTGATCACATTAAGATTAAAGTGTCCTAATATAATTTTTATATTCGACTTACATTTAAATTAAATCGAGTCCCCAACTTAACCTCTCATTTTAACCTCTAAAAAATGAGAGGTTAAGAATCTATTTCTTTTAATAGGAATTATAAAGAAATTATAATAAAAAAGAAAATCTTGTTAAAAATATAAATTCGAGTTTAAAAAATCGATATGATATAATATAATTGATTAATAAAAATATAATGTAAATATAATTAATAAAAATAAATAATATATATTATTTAATAATTGATATTATGGGATATTTTTAAAAATCTCCCAAAGTTTTTAAAAATCATAGATAGAAAGAAAATTTTGAAAATTTACACGAACCTCCTTTTTATAGTGTTTTCATCTATGTAACCATTTATTCAAAATCAAATATATTAAAATGTCTAAAATAAGATTATTTTTTAATTTATTTTTATTTACGTTGTAATTATTTTCTTTAAGCTAATAATCATAAATTATTATTTTAATAAAAATATATTATAATATTTAAAATAACTTCATTTTACTTTTTTATTAAAATTATTTATTTATTCAAATTATGAATACATAAAAGAATAATAATAGTATAAATACAAAATTAACATTGCACCAAGAATATTTTTAAAAAAATTATTTTTATGTTAAGTTTTACAACATAAATAAAAGTAATTTTTATTTTCTTTGAAATAGACATAAATAACCAATAATAATTCTAATTACCAATAAAGACAACCTAAAGATAGAGTTTTATCTATTTTAGAGATAAAAAAAATTTACTTTTATTTATTATGTGAAATATATTTTTTCAAAGAATTCTTAATATGTTATCGATTTATTTCAACTTATATTATTATTATTCTTTTTGTGAGATAATAACTCTAATAAATAAATAATATTAATAAATATCTATTTGATACAGTTTTTTTTTTAATGTTTCTCAACTTTTTTTTGTTAAAAATCGTGTCAAATAGATAAAAATAAAAAAAAATTATAAAAAAATCTTTTTACATATAAAACATACAAAAAAAACTTTTTAAAAAACTAAGAAAGAGAAATTTTCTCTTTCTCTTCTTATTAAATATATAGATAATATTTATTTTATTTTTAAAATATCTTTTATTTAACTCCTTTTAAATGTTTTGATTTAATCAAATCAAACATCTTCTTTGATAATTTTAATAAAAAAAATTTATTTCATATGTTATACGAAATAATTTTAAAAAAAAATCTTATTTTAATTTTAAAATCTCTTATTCTTTTTTTAAGAAAAACAAAAATCAACTTTTAAAATCCTTAAAAAACTACTTCGAACAGACTTTAAAAATCAATATAAAATTATTTTGCATATTATAATAATTTTTATTAAAGATAATCTATTAATTAAAATCATTAGCTCATAAATAAAATAATAACAATATAAATAAAAATAAATTAAAAAATAAAATTGTTTTGTAAATTTCAGTATATTTAATTTATCAACTAACGGTCAAATAAATAAAAATACTTTAACAGAAAAGATTTTTGTAAATTTTTAAGACCTCCCTCTACTTGTAACTTTCATAAATTTGAGAAAAGACGTGTGGAAATACTTAACTAGCATAATTTTTCGTGTTTGGAGAGTAGTGGCAGACTTCAAGAATAGGTAGGACACACAACATGGACGGACGCAAAATTCATCGTTTCACACGTGGTCTGCTTGTAACTTTTAATTTATAGACTTTCAGAAGAGACTTCTGGAAATACTTCTAGCAATTATTTTTCGTGTTTGAAGCATAGCCCAGACTTCAAGACCAAGATATCCAACATGGACGGACGCAAAATTCATCGTTTCACACGTGGTAATATATATTCTATATCATTGAATCCATCGACAACTAACATTGTTAACTACCCGTCCAACACACATTAAATAATTCTTCAGCAAAGCAGATGCCGCGTACCTACTACTAATTGTCGCCGAGACAACTACCGCAAGATGGTACGTTGCCCACATTTACGAACTATAAGCAATACTAAGCGCCGACAATTATGACTGGCTGCAGTTGTCATGGGCCAATATCATAAGATTCATAACAGAAGAAGAAAACAAAACAGAAAGCCCTACCATAGTTCCTGCACCATGTCCACTATGATTTCCACTTCTTAGGGCTTGAAGCTTATACCTGTTATGAGGTGGAATCTATTGAATTCAATACAAGTGGAAAAAAATAATAATAAATGATCCCCTTTAAATATCGGTCTTTATCAAACATTTTGACTATTATACTTGACCACATAAAGCACCACAATCCAAACAAAGCATAACCTTATCATGGCAAAAATGCTGTGAAGTATATAATTGGCCAAGAGAGATGGGAAATGAAATCCAGGACCATGCATCCAACTGTTTGCTAACAGAAGTGAAAATAATAATGGAACTTTTCATGACGTAAGAACTAAGAAACAAATGTTGCATAGCCACCAACATATTGTCCCAATGCCAATGAGTTTGATATAATCATAGAAGCACATGCTCTAGATGATCCTAAAGTATAGATAAACAGAATAGATGGATATCCTAAGTATACATAAATGGAATAATGGATTTGAAGTTGATTTACAAACTCCCAATGCGTATCCTCTATTCTTCTAATGCACTTGACTGGTTTCCGTCTTTCTCTGGAAGAAAAGTGATCCTAATAGAACAGCAATACCTGTTATTGCTATGGTAAGTAGAAGTCGTTTCCGGGAATACTCAATTGGTGGCTGCCTTCTGTGAGGGACTTGGTCTCGTTCAGCTGGATTCACATCCCTTCAGAAAGCATGAAATGGCAAATTAAACACATACAAATGAGTAGTGCAAAATTGCACGGGTCTAAAACCATCTCCATCTTCTAGTATTTTATATCAAAGCTGGTCATCAAAAATTACTCCCATAAAATCCAAAATTCTCTAGTTCTCTTAATTACAATGACCACTGATCAATTCTAAGTAATGAAAAGTGACTATAGCACATCTATGAAATTATTATACTAATAAATGCATCCAAATGTACCTGGAAGGTCCCACAGTGTTTTGCGGGCCACCTGTGCACCTAATTTCATGGTTATATCTTTCTCGCAACCTAATATATTTGTTACACAGATGACAAAATTCTGTACGATTCCCACAAACTTCCTGCAGTAACAAAACATCACAGAATCACAGACAAGCACTAAGATATAGTATTGGATGATGTCTTTTCATTTTGAAAATTATTGACAATTATTACCTGATGCTCTGCCAGATCTATTGCAGGCAGAGGAAACTCACAGAACTCACATGTGACAATCCTTTGGGGGCAATTTTCACCTTTATGGATGGCTAAAATTTCACGTTCCATTGTCTCACTGCATTGCGAACAGGCCACCTGCTCAAATACATAGAGGTCAATAACAGAAATATGAGCATTATACCTGTTGTTAATCAAACAAACTAGGTTAGCTGTACCAATCAATAATTGTCAATCACTACGAGGTTGTGCAACAGCAAGATGGCATGCCAAATATTGACTCACAAAAGTTTCAATATAGACCTACAGCAGTCTTGCTCTAAATAAAAAACAGCTGATCACATGGTTGGTTGACATATCCTGTACTTGCTTCCTACTTCCAATCTTACAAGCCACCATTCAAAAGCTATATAATGGCTTAAGCAAGAAATCCTTAATCAAAGTCATATCACAACTGAGCCCTCCATAAAACCATACACTTAGCAAAGCCATGACCAATATTTACCTGAAAAGTTCTATGAACACAAGCTAGAGCACATCAGCTAAGGGGGAGAGACAGCCTAGGATAATTAAAGTTTGCACACGAGAGGTCCACAATAATTACGGGTTGAGAACAAAGGCAACTCTCATGAGTTTACAATTCATTCCTTAAGGGAGCATAAGAAGCTATAGAGTTAGAAGTTAGTCGTCAATGACTTCAACAATTGCATTGGCTCAAGCAGTGACTTCATAGTTGTAGCTTTGAATTTCCAACAGGAGCTGGCTAAAGCAGCTGTCAACCTGCAGCCTAAATATTGGCTCTCCCAGTGGAGGAACCTTTCTCTCCCACCACATGCTATTTACAATTTATGTTAACCATCGTAAAAATCATGCAACTGTTTATAGCAATTCAACTTTGTTCATTACAAGTTCCAGATGTGCAAATGAATTATGCAGTGCCCTAGGACATAATCGTGGCACAACTATGACTTTAAGAATCCCACCACCCTCCAATTCAGATGTTCTCCTCTCAGCTGCCCTAGGCTATGGTCCAGACAAGGAATAACTGCCATTCCCCTTATCCTTGTTGAAACCTCTACCAGAAACTGAATGAATGCATATTGTGCTAAAAACTTCCAGAATTTCATCATTCACAGTACACTGGCTTATATGCTGCTTAGTTTCATTCTTTCTAGCTCAAGTA
The DNA here is from genome assembly GCA_035590515.1 of Trichilia minutiflora. Classification (NCBI taxonomy): domain Eukaryota; kingdom Viridiplantae; phylum Streptophyta; class Magnoliopsida; order Sapindales; family Meliaceae; genus Trichilia; species Trichilia minutiflora. The sequence continues at coordinate 5,840,277 of JAVXUL010000002.1, read as the reverse complement.
ATTTCCAGAAAGTCCCCATACAAGGCAATCAAAGAAAACGATCGAGTTTATTAATTGGAAAAGAATAAGAAAAAAAAAAAATCTTGAATCACATACCGGAGCATGGGTATTTAAGAAGTGTTCCTTAGCATGTTTCTTTGGTACCATGTCTCCGCAAACTTTACATCTTTCTAGATTTCGTGAGCAATGAGCATAATGCAAATCAATGTTTGAAGATGGTATAGCTTTTTCACTAAAAAAAAAAGAAACAAAATTATTTGTGGAAAACTCCAGAAGTAAAATGGCAAGATAAATGGTTCCTAAAACATATAATTGCAGCTACAGAGTAATAGTAACACGAGAAAAAATACAATACAATGCTAAAACTTGAGAATAACTAAACCAGTATTTCCTAAACAAAATTGATCTTATGAAATTAGCAAATAGTAATGTGTCAAAGCAATCACAAAACCAGGGAGGCCACAAGAGCAACAATATCAAAATTAGTATCTACATGCAAAACAAGATTCATAGAACTATGAAGCTGCAATATATAACACCATAGTCACAAGAGATTGAAAAATGAAGACTAGAAATTGATAAATCTGATCAACAAATGTAACAGATTTGACATAATTCCTCCCGTTGGAAGAAGAAAAATATAATGGAAAGACCCCACAAACAATCACCCGAAATCTCTGGTGCTTCCACTCCTCCATGAAGGAAAAGGTATCCACGAAGCTCTTTTTCAACTTGAACCAAATCCCACCCACCCGTCAGATTTTTCCATTGCATCAAGATACCAATGACAATTGCAAATACAAGAAATTGGCATAAAAATTGGGAACAGAAAACTAGTGTTATATTACATTCATTATATTTGACTAATCGTGGATAGAAAGCAAAGACCGTATGCAACATAATATGATCAATCAATAATGAATCTGCAGCAAGTGATCGAACAAAAATAATGATCTGATTAAGTCCGAAAATGAAGTTCAAAGAGAACAACAAACTTCTCGTTGGGTCGATCAATTGAGTTGACTTAAAAATTTTACTAACTTCTACGCATAACAAACCTAAATTACATAAAACATGAGCTAATCGGAGACTAAAATTAAAAATAGAAACAAAAGGACTGTCCAAAAGAAATAAACAATGTAAGACAAATTGAATTACATAGTTTCTTTAAATTTCAAAGGATATTATCAGCTGAAAAATATAACAAAAGCTCTAAAAGCAACAACTAAGATCTAGAAAATAAAATTTATCAATTCAAAACAAAGAATTTCACGAAAAAGGAGCAAAGAATTATAAGTTATAATATAATTTCGAATAGAAAATATAGCGCAAATGAATACCAGTGACCGCAAATTTTGGTAGTTTCATCAGATGCAACTGCCATGGCCATACGATCAATCAACACGACGTCGGTCTGCGATCAGAAAGAAAGACTGTGAAACCAAATGAGAAAATATATAAAAGAAATAAATGGCGCAAGATTCAGACTAAATATTCCCTGGAGATAATTGAGAGACAATGACTTTTACGTTTTCCCTGATATAGAAATGTATGAATTTGGAATCTCTTTTGTTTCGTTAGATGCTGTTTTTTGGATTTCTGAGAAAATAAAGCAGAACAACAAAATGGAAAATAGGAACAAAGACGAAGAGATTTTGATTACTTTAGTTGAACTGCTTTAGATGACGGGGTTTTGGACCCATACCGTAAGTCCGCATCCATGATTGAAATATAACATTGTACTACGCGCTTTCAGTGGGGTGGGTAGCACACTATCTTTCTCACCTACACCCTTAATATTTGGCAAAACTAACAACCTAGCACTCAAAGTTTAATAAAATAACTTCCGTACCTCTATTCTTCCACTTTCTCCGTTAAAATAAAAAAAATATCCATTTGCATTGGAAATAAAACTATTATTATTAATTAAAATAAAAAATATTATTTATTTGTTTATAATATATTAATATTTTATTTATTATTTATATTTAATCCTTAACAATAAGAATCGAAACCCATAACCAAAACTCCAAGCAAAAACACATAGAATCATTGTCGCTTGACTAGAGTCTTTTGCCGATGGAAAACCTCTCCTTGACTTGGTACTTGTTTGGTTTGGCTTTTATATAATTCAAAAAGATTTTTTATATGCTAAAAACTCTTTTCAAAATTAATTTTTTGTGCTGTTTAATTACTAACAAAAAAGGTTTTTGAGTAATTCAATAGATTGTTTCACTTCTAATTAATAGGAGAAGTCCAAAAGGAGTAGAGCTTTTAATTTGTAACTTTTTTTAAAACCATTGTAATGTTAAAAATATTTTAATATTATTTTATTAATTCAATTATCCTCTTTTTTAAAATAAAACTCTATCAGACATTGTTACCACATTCCTAACTACCATCAACAAACATCTTTGCAACACTCTCCACCAATCTTTTACCTATAAGTATTCTATTTAATTTTTTTTGTAGTATTATTTTTACATGTGTATATGAGTAATTGGTTTTCTTTTGCATGTTTACATCAATAAGTATTCTATTTGATTGTTATTGATTTTATTTTTTTTATTACACTTATGTTTATAAAATTAAATTTATCGGTTTCACTGCATAAGTTGTATGCTGAATACAAATTTAACATGAATCTGTTTGCTTATATTATTAGTAAAAGTTTGTTACTTGCTAAAAATTTGACTTAAGGATTGATTAGTCCAGAGAATTGTTGGCTCATCTTGGCTTGGTAAGAAAATTGGTTCGTTCAATATGAGCTCAAGTGTAGAAAAGTCAGTTTGTTAAACTACAAATAGAAAAAGTAAGTTTTTAATATTCTATTAGGAGAAGGAGTACCAGTAGTTAGTAGAAAGAAAATTAATTATAATTAACAAATTTCGGCATTTACTTTTTAAATATAAACTAGGTCTTGGTTTTGGCATTAGTTGAGCATGATTTATAATTTAATAATTTATAAATCAAATGATTTGCTTACAATTGAAATTATATATAATTTATATTTTTTATTAAATAAATATTGTTTACATTCTATTCAGGAGGTTTATTTTTATTTTATTTATGTATTGGTATTTGGTTTAACTCGTTTGTGTTAATAGTTTATTTGTGTGTTTTTAAATACTATTTTCTTAAATATTAGAAAAAAGAATACTTTTTTAATTGCATAAATTTATTCAATAATTTGTATATATTTAATTTGTTTAGAATAGAAAATACTTAATGCTTTTATTTTATCAAGATTTGTGTCCATCGATTGAATGGTTATTTCAAAGATTGAGTGGGAAAACGTTGTGTCTGATTTTGCTACAATGACAGATAAAAATTAAAACTACAAGCAATCCAAAAAAAAGCGGGACTTGCTCAAGAAAAATTGAAAATTTTGGACAAAACTAATAAAAAGGGAACTGTATTAGTTGGGATCCGCGAAGATTGACAGAATAATAAATTAAAGGTGTAATTTTAAACTTTTATTTTATATTAGTAATTTAGAATAGAATACTCTTGAAAATATTAGACGAACTTCATATGATTATGTTATGTGATTATGTAACTATTGTTTTACTTTGAGTTTTAATTAAATTTTGTATCAAATATTATTGATTTAGATGAAATTGAGATATGATTATTTTATTTAGCTTTACGTAGAGAAAATTTACATATTTTTTCTCATTCATCAAATATGTATAATTATAATCAATTATTACTATTACATATTTATGAATTTTTTAATATCTTTTCATGGTGAATATATTTTTATGAGTAAGTAAATATTATTTAATAGATGTTAGATGATATTAAATATTAGATGATACAAGTAACACTTGATTGGTGGTAAAATCATAGGATGGTGTGGTCTATGTTCTGAAATCATAGGATGGTGTGGTCTATGTTCTGAATTTAAATTATTACCATGTACATTTTAATTGACGTATTAAAATAAAAATTTTGTTTTATTTTTATATTTGATATTATTACAAATAATACTTACACACGTATTTAATAATTAAGAATAGGATTATGTGATTTACGATCACAAACTCTATAAAAATAGATATCTATCCCGTATATAATTAAACGCCGTAATAATAATTGAATATAAGAGATTTTGAATTAAAAATTAAAATAAAATTATTTATATTTTTATAAAAATGAATAATAGCATCGTCCAAATATTTGATGTTAAAGTTAGTCCAGAACTTAAAAAAAAAATAATCATACACATTCTTCTTTGAGGTGTACAATGGAGACCATGTTTGGTGGTTGAAAAAATAGATGGAAAATTTTGTGCCGAATGCTAAATTTCCTTTCAACAAACAAGTAAAAATTGTGATTACTTCAATTGTTTTATATAATTTTATAAGAATATATGCCAAAAAAGATTCAAAATTTCAGTCTTATGACGTTGAGAAATATTTGTTCCCAAATAGTGAAGAAAGAATGGAAGGGAAGACACGAGTGGATAGCAAAATAAAAGTTTATTTAATAATAAACGCGAAATGGACCAAGAACGTGATCAAACGGCCATTCTTCTGATGTATAGGTAATATTTGAATTCTTTAATTTTGATGTTAGAAAAAATATTATTTATTTGACAATACATTTGTAATTTTATTTTATATTATTTTTTAAAAATGAGAGCAAACAATTTGCAATTATATGAGTAATTGAACTTAATTTTATTGTTTGTGTTATTGTTTAATTTTGATTTTGAATATTAAAAATCAAAAATTTATTTTAAACTTAAATATTAATAGTTTAAAATTTATTAAATAATGCTATTTTTATTAATTTAAGAAAATAATAACACTTTTAAAATTACATAACCAAATAATCTATTAATTGAAAAGCATTTTTTAATTCACGACTAAACGTTCAATTTTTTTTTCTTTTTGGTTTATAAAATATTCACTTTCACAATATGTACCAAACGAAGTCGTCACCGATGACCGATCGTGCTTTCTTACATCAGTTGCGGTAGGTATAACTTTAAAGAGTTATGCTAGATTGTCAGGGGCACGTACCTGTGCCATATATTTTTATATTTTTTTCAACTTATTTGTTTTGATAATTATTTTATTTTATTTTTTACTATATAAAAATTGATAATTATCATTAAAAAAAATTAATAATTATAGCAGAATCCAGGCTACCCTTGTCTATTTTGTTGTGTGATTCTATCTTCTGAACCTTTTTTTTTCGTTTTTTTTAAAATTTTTTTATTGTTGTCTTTCTTGGTGTGTTGATCAAGTATCCGTGGAGCAGTAGAAGCCACGATATTAATTCCATTATCCGTACAACCTTCATGCAAACAAGCTAACTTTTACACTATCAATTTGTACACATTGTAAATTACAAATGGCTCCTTTATTTCTGAAGATTGGATATTCCCAATTTTTTTCCAACCTAATTATGGAAAGCCATGCACGGGTAAGCTTAAGCTATATATGTATATATATTTTTCATTTTTCTTAAAACAAAAAAATAACATACATATTTAGATATCAGGTGTTTATGTTTGTATTAGAAACGAAATTTATTTTCTATAATTAAAAAAAATTACTAACATTAATATAAAAAATTTTGAGTTTATTACAGTTGAAATGCTACTAAAACGTATCTACTATTCTATTATCGGAGTGAATGACCTAATGAGTATATATTTTAATCTTTCAAATTAAGTACGTATATATATCCATGAGTAGACCTTGCTAGCTTTCAGATTCGGCATCATCTTTACACGCTATAAGTCTTCTCTCTCTTGCCCAATAATTTTCCAAAATTAATGTGCAATACTCATATAATATAGAACTGCACCTCAACCTTTTATTCCAATGTATATACAAAAGCAAGAATAGCTCAAGCTAAAACAGATATTGGTACAATTCATTTATGGCATTGGGGGATCTTTTTTCGTACTGGTGTATAATAGCTGGCGTCAGGGGGTGTTCAAAAGATCCTACTGTTTCGTATATCGGTTCGGATTCGAAAATTTAGTATCTAAAAAATTGGATCCTTAATCAATTAGGATCGGATTCAATCTTAATATTTAAATTTGGTTTCCAATCGGATTGGATCCGTCCTATGCCATCGGATATCAAATTATATTCAATACCCGATTTTTATTATTTATAAATAAAAATTTTAATTCTTTTAACTTTATAATCCTATTTTTTTCTCTTTGGTTTCATTTCTTAAACGGACATGGTAGATTACTTTCATTTTCTCACTTCTTAGCCCTTACTTTCCTCTCTCACTGTAAAATTTCCCCTTTCTTCCTCCTTTACCCTTCCTCAACCTTTATTTCAAGTTTCAATGGAACTACCTCTGTGTTTTTCCCTTTTCCTGGATTTTTAAGTCATTTTAGAAAATCAGTCGCATCCTCGATCGTTGTTGTCAGCTGCCATTCGCCCTTTGTCAACAAGTGCTCATCACCTCTACTGGTTCTTCGATCTCGATAGATAATCTCTGCATATTAAGTCTTACATGTTTGTGGGGTTGGATGATCCAATAGTCAGTCAAATAATCCCAGTCACCGTGCAAAAATTTGTCATCCCTGCAGTG
>JAVXUL010000002.1:5815032-5825567 GCA_035590515.1 Trichilia minutiflora | reverse complement strand
GAAAGTTGTAAGAACCTTACTGTTTGTTAGCTGCAGTTTTCTTATAATAAAATTTGCTTTACATGTCAAAAAAAAAATAGAATACTAAAGTTGATGGTCAAAAAATATTTAAAAAAATAAACGGACTCTAAGCAAGTATTTTATTTTTTTTCTCTTAATTATCCTAGTCATTGTTTTGATTAGTTAGTTTAATTTAATAAACTTTGTTACAATTTTACAAATATGAATTCGATGGACTATAACGTTAATATAATTTTATGATATTATTTTTGTATTAGTGCTTATGTATGTATTAATATTATTAGAATTTTAAAATGAAAGAATAAGTAACACATTCTTATGAATAACTTGAAAAGAATGACTTATACAAAATTTTCTCTAGATTTTGAAGTTAATAACAAGAATAATGTTGCATATATAAATATTTTGTATAAATTTTTGTGTACAAGTTGAAGTTGATATGATATGATAGTTGATTTTCAATTAATTTATATTATTTATTTTTAATAATTATATTAATTTTTATTTATATTAATTAATAATATAATAACATGTCATGTCAATTTGTAGACAAAATTATGTATAAAAAAATGTGTATTCTTGATGCCACTCTAATAATACTCTAACCACATGCCGGCCGGCTGGCACATTATGTTCTAAAAAGCATTGTTAATTAAATCTATATGATGGTATGTTGCCAAACTTATTGCTTTAAGTATGGCTTAATTAAAGGAGATAAAAAGTGACGAGGAGGGAGTGGAAAATGGACGAGGGGTACAATGTATCAGTTTTACACTTGTATTTCGTTTCCTTTATTTGGTATCATGAAAAGGATAGAATACAAAAAAAAGGGAGATCATCAGGGATTCGATTGTTTCCTTTTATTCATAACCCTACTTTTCAATATTCTTACAAATTTGATAAACAGAAATTAAAAGGATTAGAAATGGGAAGAGAATTATATAGGTTAAACATATTAATATACCCATTCTTTACTACTATATTCTCTCCACTTTTCCATTCTTCAACACATGGTTATTTCACACCAAGCAGAGAAAAAGGGAATTAAAACCCATGCACAAATGTTTACGACTGTATATTTCTTATCACGTTAAAAAAGTAAAACATTCATTTCTATTCTTCCCATGATAGTTTAGTGGGTTGGTACTTGGTCCCATGTATCAAACAAAAAAAGAATCAAAGTGGAATAGAGTCGCATCAAAAGCAACATACTCCACTTCTCTTCATTCCAAAAACGAAAAGCCAAACAAACCCTAAACCTCCCCCTTCCTAAAAAGAAAGAACTTTATTTGCCTCACTTTTTATTCTTCTATATATGGATGTATTTTACATCATGCAAAGCCGAGAAGAAGTAATGTACAATGATTAAGTAAAGAGACGTTTCAACTTTCGATGGAATCGCTTTCTTTGAAACAGCTCTATCATTTGGCTGATGATTGACACTTGTCCAAATTTCTTAATCTTAGGTTGGAGGAATGAAAAGGATTCGTGCCCTCGATTTTCTGTTTCTTTATAATCTTAAAAGGAAAGCTACCCATTGGGTTGACTTACCTTCAAGTACCAAGAATCTTATTGGTCCACGCAAGATTCTTCACGTGGGTTAAGCCAATGAAGTTAAAACTAATCTAATTCATAAAAGGATTTAATTGGCGAATTAATTTATACTATTAATATAATCATTAAGGTTTCAGTTCAGCTATTGTGGATTGTGCATAAGATTAGGGCAAAGCTCGATGAAGATGAAGGCAGCTGTGCGTGTAAGTGTGCGTGTGCGCGTGCAAGCGAGCGAAATTAAATCTCGATTGGCTCCTAGGGGATGTTGGGCTCACGTGAATGTCAGTGGATCATATCTGTTATTATTAGCTACGCCATGGCCATGTGATTTTCAGCTAATCTCAATGCGTTTTGAGATTTCAAAACGAGCTTTCGGATAAATATATATACAGTTTCTTGGGAGGTATCATCCTCGATCAGCTAAATAATACTAGATATTTAAAAATTTATCCATAGAACTTGATTAATTATTTATCAGAGGAATCCTAGAATTATGTTTTGTGCATATCCTTCGTTAATTTGTAACTTCAATTATTTTTTACATGTTTCTAATTATATAAAGTACTTGATCTGTAAATAATAACTATTATATTAATTTAATAATTATTATTTATTATATTTTATGAATTCAATTTAATGATATTAGTAGTCTTTGTATTTTATGCTCACACACACAAAAAAAGGAGTTATTAAATCTATTTCTTTATTATTATTAACACATCCCTATTTTTTGTTGTCATTTTATTTTTAATTTGTTTAAACAAATTAGCCGAAATCCTTTAGTTAATTACACATTGATAAATATATTGATTAAATTATCTAATTTATAAGCTAAGAAACCCCACTCTTTCATGGGTTGGGACTAAGTATAATACTATAATTGTTATTGGCAATCATCGCTTTACCACTTTAACCGGACTAAATAAATTTATAATGCAAGACTATTGTGTGGCGGTTGTAGAGTATAAACTTTAAAATTGTTCATTGCACTTTTCATTTTAGTCGAGGAGTACATCAGAGAACTTGAGAAGCTTAAGGAAAAGTTTAAGAGTTCATACTATATATATAGTCACATTGTAGCATGACTCTAATTTATAAGCACGTCTTCTAATTACTTTATAAATTTTAAATCAAATCATTGGGTTTCGTAGGAAATTCAACAGTTGACCAACGCTTGCAAGTTGACAATTTCTTTTACCATATCCCGTAAATTGATTGAACAAATGAATTGAATTAGGCAACAACCTATAGAAAATTAGATAAGATGAAGATAGGGGTAAAAGTTGTTGGGTTGAGTATTGTTACTTTTTTGTGTGTAATTGAAGATTTGATTTTTTGTTTGTATACCAAATTGGCAATAAAGTTCTTCATAAGACAATGATCTTTTAAGTACTTATATCTAGTTATTTTAGTAAATTTCAAATGTGCATGACTAAGTTTCTTTAAAATTCTTAAAATATTAGCATGCGGTGATGATTGGTTTATCTAACATTTTGTTTGTGTTTTCAAATTTCAAATCATACAAATTATTTAAAGCAAGTTGTATTATTTAATTTTTGGTTTGTCATATCACATTTGAAACAATAGGATTAATATCTAGATGGCTTTGTTATATAATATATTACAATATTAATCACCATTATTAGAAGTGATTTGATGTATCAATAACCAATTTTTTTCTTTTTTTTATATCCCATTTTAATTAAATGATCGATAAATTTTTTTTTTTGTATACAGAAAAACTCCTATACTCAGTCATCATCAAGGTATCCAATCGAGTACGGGACTGACGCATCTCTTAAGAGATCTCACAGATCACCTGATAGTCATTCTAAACTATAGGATGTGTGCACAGAAACCATACACAGTGATATCAAATATAGATTAAAATCCCTGACATGATCCCCTTGACGCTTCAACAGAGAGAATCCTGTAATGGGAATCGAATATAGGACACAAAGTTCGCAAAGGTTCGACTCCCACATTCAAACCACCCCTAGAAAGTTAAATGACAATTAATTACTTTTTTTATCGAATAATAAAAATTACGTCTTTTTATATTATTATGATGTTATATATATATATATATATATATATATATATATATATATTAAAATTTGATCTAAAGTAGCATAATAAGTAAGAGAATATTTATTTATTGGATATTAAATTTTTGTTATTTAAAATTATCTATTCTATATTTTAACTATAAAATAAATAAATATTATAATATTTGCAATCAAAATTTGAGATATTTAATATTATTTTTACTCTATCTTATCTTATATCACAAGTTCACATAAATAAAATCATCAATTTGTTAAATATTATATTTTAAGCATTATCTTGCTGGATGTAACTATAAATATACAATTATATTATCAACTTGCATTAAAATAAATACAAATTAGTAATTACATTAGAAAGTGTGGACTACGACGATGGCGATGACGATGATGATAATAGTTTAGTGATAATGAAATTTAGTTTAAAATATATGATCTAAATGTATATCGTAAATTCAATTTTAATCAATAACTCAGTAGAATACTTAAACGATAATATGTTCAATTAATATTTATTTAAAATTTAATAAAATAAAATTTATCAATCAAAATAAAATTTAAATATTTTAAATAATAATAATAATTATTATTATTATTATATAATAATATCGAAATAATAATAATAATAAATTTCCAATAACAACTTGGAAATTGCTCTTCTGTCGGTATTCATAAGAGACACGAAAGCAAAAACAGTCGAGAGAGAAATAAAAGAAGTTGATGCCAAAATATTATTGGAGAACACAACGCCAAAGTTCGTGGAATGTTTTGGGAAATTTCCTTATTCGGTTTCGGTAACCCTAAAATCAAATAAATAAAAAAAAAGAAAGAAAAAAAAAAAAGAAGAAGTTGACGGCACTTTATATTTCCACGTTGCGTTTCCCGTGCTCCAGAGACATGGAAAACGCAGCCTTCAGGTTTTGCCATTTGTGTTTTAATATAGCCTGCCTTTTTTATGAAATGCCTAAAATGCCGCTGATATTTTCAAAATAACGAGGATGTCATGATTTGGGGAAGCATCATTGGTGGGAAATGACAACCACAATGATGCCAATTTGGATTTAGTCATTCCGGTGAAATCTCATAATTAACTGGTTTTTGTTGCACGGCCATTTCTTGATTTGACTTCAACTAAATTACAATAACCTTCAACTTAACATTTTAATTGTCAGTATAATTATTGTATTTTCTAAAAAAAAATTATCTTGATTATTATTTTCTTTGCCCACATGAATAAATTTAATAGTCAAATTAATAAAATAAATTCAACAAAATAGTTATTTGTATGACAGTAAATATTTTATTAAAAATTGATTAAAAAAAGATTAAAATAAAGATCAGTTATAGAGATAACTCCAAATTGAAGTCAGCAAGAAATTAAAATTATATTTTAAAAAATAAATGCAATATGTCTATAATTTAATTTAAGTATTTATGCATCTAGATTAGCTTATTTTGAAGTCCATGCATCAATTAAGTTATTTAAGATTGACTAATAAAATATTTGTTTGTAATATGACCCTAACAAGAGTATTAAATAAAATAATTCTAACAAATTTTACCCATGTTACTCAACAAAACATAATACTAATTTTTTTTAATTCCATTCATTCAAATATTTTTTTTTATACGTAAAAAATCTTAATTTATCGATTTGAATATAGACACTTGTCGAATTGATATACAGTCACTTAACAAAGAAATAATTCAGATAAAATTTACGATCTGATCTTTTTAATACTTCAAAGAGATAACACCTTTAAAGTTTAAATATGAGACTCTTTTAAAGTTCAACTCTTTACCATTAAAGTAAGTCCTTGAGATTCAAAATGCATTCCACCCTATGCATGAAAGACAATGCTATTTATTCTTAAAATATAACTCAAAAGGATATTTTAAATGATATGATAAATAAGATAGCATGCATCTATTAAATAATAATTTTTTAAGTTTTATATATAAAGCTCTGCCTTAACCTTATTCTATAATATCTTTGAAGCTGAACACAGATAAACATTAAAATAGGTGGCTTGTTTATACTAAATTATTCATACAGAAATTGAAAATAAAATTTTACATTTATTTATTATCAATTTAACTGTTTAACAAATTAATATAACATTATTTAAAGAATAGCATTTTCAATTCAATATAATTTTTAAATTTAATAATTAAATTTAAAATTATATTTAATACTAAAAATGCAGTATTACCATTAAATTATTTAAATTAATTGATAAAAATTTATATTTATAATTAAATTAGAAAATTTTGGTAAAATGAATTCTACCTTTATTCAAAATACACTTTTAGAATCTTTCTAGGACAACTAGCTTTGCTCTTTAACAAGTACACAATGAGTATTTAGCCGAACTCATAAAAATATTGTTGGTCATCGTTTTTGTAAACGACATCTACCTATTCTCTTAGCCCAAACCATTTTTCCCTCTCGAGGGACACAACGGCCATTCAAAAATTTTAAGGGGCAACACGTCCCATCTTCCCAGGAGAAAAAGAAAGAGCCGTCTGTCATACAAACTAAAACCTCTGACTTCCTAAAATAGAAAATACGGTCTACGAATCCGTATACCACGCGTCAACAATCTATACGGTGGACGGTGTTAACCTTAAAAAAAAGGGAATTTATTACTTATCTCCCCTGACGTTTGAGGTATTATTATTTAGATTGGCTGTTCCAGATAATAGGCACTTACCTTCCTGTCCGTTGACAAACAGTTGCATAACTTTAATAGAATTCGATGATGAATATAAAATTCATGTTCAATCTACGAATAAACAAAATCCATCGTCAAACTATATTTTACCCTTTTTCTTAAACAACCCCTCAAAATCTCTTCAAGCAAATTTCCTTCGCCTTACACGGCTCTAGTACGTCCACAATTAAGAAAAATACCCTCTATCATAAAATTAACCACCTCGTAAAATTGCAGCAAAATATTTCTTAACCACATCCCAAAACTGTATAATGAACAAGAATTTCAAACAATTGTGATACAAACTCAATCCTTCGAACCCACGACTTAATTTTGGTAAACCCAAGATTATGTAACTATAAGCGGCAAATAGAAAATCTCATTCCAAGAAGTTGAGAAGTAACAAGATTTTAAAAATGAAGAATTTCTAAAACATTCATTCGAAGAAGCTGAGATAATGAAAAATTTACAAATTACCTATTTGAAGAAATTATAAATTTTTGGGACACGCTTTAAAAGAATTAATTTGGATCGAAATTATGGTAATGACCCCAAAATTGATTTTGGTTTATATTATTTTGAAGCATTATCCCATCTGATAGTATTAGGATGGTGCTTTTAAGATATTTGGTGAAATGTCTCTAAGAATTGATAAATTATATACTAGTAATTTTGGTGCATTTATGTGAAAGGTAATTAAGAATGCTGAATTAGGCGAAGTTTTAAGTATTTATCAAGATCAAAAAGATTATAAATCAATGATTAATGGGTTAGTAATTTTGATTGTTCTTAGATTTTGAAAAAGAGACTATCAAATGGAAAAGAAAGTGTGGGTTGCTTAAACATTAGTAAACAAATAAATGGAGATTCTAAATTCTGATTTCTGAGTTTGTCGACTGCCAAGCCATAATTGCTTGGATTACTAAAGGGCAAATAATTTAATGATTCATTTAAAATTTATCGACGTTTGGTTCACAGTAGGGGAGGAAAATACCTATTAATTGATATATATTATTTAAGTGATAATATCTTAAACTTTAGGAGAGGTAAGTGATAATTCTCCAAATCAAAACTGTTTTAAAATTCCCTCAGATTTCCATTGGCACAGGTGTTCTTAACATTAAACCCACTAGTGGTTTTCTACGCTAATACAATTTGTTTCCTCAACTCATTCTACGCTTTCCTTATATAGCTACTGCTGCTGATGTGAATCACTGCTTGGACAAGAACGACGTTTCTGAAAAAAAAGCCTTGGTTCTCTTTTGTCTCTACTCTGACAACTACCTTTCCAAGTAAGTTTCTATTTCAACCTTTCTTTTTTTTTTTTTTTCTTCATAAAATCCTCTGATCTTTTCTGTAATTTTGTTCGGATGGAAGTTTTCTAAGTTCGTAATTTTGAATTTTGGTTGAATCTAAGGATGGGGAGAGGGAAAATAGTAATTAGGAGGATTGATAACTCGACGAGCAGGCAAGTTACCTTTTCGAAGAGAAGGAACGGATTGTTGAAGAAGGCGAAGGAATTAGCGATCCTATGCGACGCGGAAGTAGGAGTCATGATCTTCTCCAGCACCGGAAAGCTCTACGATTTCTCCAGCACCAGGTCATCATTTAAGATTTCAATATCATCATGATTACGACTGTTTGCTTGTTAGTTAACAACGAATCATTTGCAAATCTTTAGCTGTTGGACGAGATCGTATGATTCTTGATAATGGCCTGTGATATTGCTTGCTACCTGTAGTGTATGTGTTTGTTAAATGCGACGTTTTTCTTCTCTTTTTATAGTCGAGTTAACGAAGATGAAGCCTTTGTTTATAATAATTGGGAAACTATAGTGACTGATTCTATATAGAATGCCATATTTGATATGATATGATATGATCTCACCTGTGGTCATTTGAAATTTTTGTTTGTCAGCGTTACTGATTGTTTTAGGGAATTGTCGTCTTGTGTTTTGAATTCGAGGTCTAGGGTTAGCAATTACTAAGGGATCCAGTTGTTATTTGGCGCATCATGTTAGACATTAGAAGACAAGAGATGATTTACGTGATAGTTGATGGAATTTTTAGCATGAAATACAGATAAAAGCTCTAAGTATTTGGAGATATGGATATTTTCTGATAGTGTTTTTTTACTACATTGGTAAAAGTATGTTAAGGATTAATTGTTTTGGAGTTTTAAAAACGATTCCTTGTTTTTGTACAATGGTGTGGAAAATCTTATTATGCAATCTTAGAGGGTATTAAATAGCTGAAATCCCATGTTCTGCTTAACTTAAAATCAAATTAATTAAGCAGCTTGCTGAATCGTTAACATACTATGATTAACTGCATTAAATGATAAACTATACTGTGTTGTTGGGTAATATCATGCACGCAATGTATGATAAATTGATAATATCAAATCAACCCAATCCAAACTAATTCTTTCTTTTGTTCACCAATTTTGTTCTATGAAGATTTTGAATTTATCTAGTGAGGGTAAATGTACAAGGGAAGGAGTATGAAGGAAGCTAATATGGGCTAAATAAGGGTGACGTATAGTGCAATGACAGTGGAAGGACAAAGAGAAAAGCGATAATAAGGCTTTAAAAAGATAAATTTTATGCCTACGAATTTTGGAAAAGCACGTACAAAGTCTACGTAAGTTAAAACCTTATTCTTTGTGAGGAAAAAGAAAAGCTAATTAATTGGTAATGCTAGATTGTCATCTTCATCTGAGGTCTTGCTGGATGTTAAAAGGATAGAATGCCAATGAATTGTTAACCTAGTGATAAGATAATGCCAACGGAAGGATGAATATTGAATTCAACTATTGAGAGAAGAGGAAGAAAAAGGAAAGGGCAAAATGATGGGAGATTAAGATAACCGTTAGAATAGCAAATTTAATAATGGTTGCAATTTGGTAAAGAGAGCTTAGAAGTTCTAGATTGGTACTGTAGCTTCACCCAAGTTTATATCCGATCTAAGCGTACATAACATGGACGGAGCTGAAAACTCTTCAATTTATACCATGCACCCAATATCTTGATCTTGTAAAATTGTCTCCCGTCCCCTGCATTGAGTTGGCTTCATTAAGGTTGAGTATTCAAACGTCACGAACTATTCAAAAGTACTTTCTGCCAACATAGTGACTCTGAAGAGAGAGAGGCTTGATCTTAGAATCACTGACAAAAAGACCATTGAATTTCACACATAGATAACACAGAAGATTCTTAGCGAGAATATTATGGTAGGGGAATACTCTTAACAGCTTTAAGTGAAGCCTTCCACCTGTCTGCCTCATAGTTTTACTTCATCTACCAATAGGATAACAATGGAACAATTATGAGGTATTAGAGTGATCTTTTTCACATTCATATTTAAATCTCATTGCAACTCTCAAGCCCATCTTCATGCTCCATAGTATGAGTATTGAGAAGTTTAAATGGGAGAGAATAATTAAATACATCCATTTATATATCTATTTACTCATTTATTTAAGGTCAAAATTTTATACAAAATATTAATGTACTAACGCTTTAAGTTAAGATGTTACGGTCTATGCAATATTTATACCATATTTTTATCCTTTATGCAACTATTTTCTTAAAATACTTAAATATTTTGTTTGTATATAAGTTATCAGAACTTTTTGTTTGAACCAAAAATTCTAAAAATATCTAAAAAAAATACGTGAAATTTATTTATTAAGATTGGTATTATGAAAAAGGTCAAATAAAAAATAACTGAATTACAAAAGGCCCAACTAATTTTTCTACATATTTGTAGTTTTTTTTTTATTTGAATCTTAAATATTAAAAATATCTGAAAAATATAAATGAAATTTACTCAGAATCATACATTACAAAAATTAAAAACTTTTGATAATCCCATAAAAATATTCATCCGATAGTTATCATATTTTTCTTCTGCATTCTGTCCTCCTGTAAGAGAGTGTGGTTAGCAACGGTAACCATATCATATCATGAGAGAATTTGTCAATTCTTATCCACCAACACTTAAACCTTTAGAAGTTGATACCAACTTAAGTTATCATTAACTTAAACTACTTTTAGATTGATTGACAACTTAGTATTATATACAATTTTTGTTTCTTAACCCTTCCCTTGTAATAATTATATTTGGTACATACACACAAATTTTATTCAGTTTGATGGTCAAAGATATATCCATACTAA
>JAVXUL010000002.1:5788715-5814932 GCA_035590515.1 Trichilia minutiflora | reverse complement strand
CTTTCACACTAATTTTGATTAAAAAAAATATTTTAAACTTACATTTGTAAATTAGGTGAAGAACCATAAATGTGTAGAAATCTTAAAACATAACAAAAAAAGAGCCTCACTGTATAGCCAACAAAAATATTTAGTGAGAAAAAAATAATAAATTATCATTTAATCTAAAAGTTTAAACTTTAAGCTAAATGTCAAAACAATTACATTCAAATAAATTACCATTTCTTTTCACTTCCGAGTTTAATTTTATTTAATACATTGTATGATGTGCAACCAAATAATTATTTCAATCTTCGGTTGTACACAAGATCATGAAATTAAATTTGTTTTAATACCATATCAAATTGAATTGAACTAAAAATTTAATCTTGAAAGGAAAAATAAATAACAATATTTAAATAATTTAACATGATTAATTGTACTGAAGACACAAACTATAATATATAAATTTGTGTGATATTATTGTATAATAATCATGACATGGTCTACAATCTTTATTTATATTAATTGCATTAATTTTAAATTTTTATTC
This sequence comes from Trichilia minutiflora, assembly GCA_035590515.1. Classification (NCBI taxonomy): domain Eukaryota; kingdom Viridiplantae; phylum Streptophyta; class Magnoliopsida; order Sapindales; family Meliaceae; genus Trichilia; species Trichilia minutiflora. Next base: position 5,814,400 of record JAVXUL010000002.1, on the reverse strand, counting down.
AACCAATATCATCAACCTACATGTATACAATAATTTGTACAAAGAATTTTTAATCCTAACATTATCCCATCACAATTCATAAGAAATCCATACTAGATTGCCACAAAATTACATTTCTTTATAATATACATCACCCAAGAACAAAAAATTGGACTAACAAATTTGATATACATTTTGTTCTAATTTTAACAAGTGTCAATAAAACTATACCGGCCATTTTGAGTAAATAACTCTCTCTCTCTCTCTCTCTCTTCCTAACTTAATGCTCTGATGCCTCTCTTTTTTTCTATTCAAATGTATTCAACGCCCCCTACAACAAGAATCATGTTCAATTACATTTGTCACCGCAAAGAGTGTTTAAGTACTTTCTAAATAAGAAGCAATTATTGGGGTAATAGGTCAAAAAACCTAATACTTTGTTAAATATTTTGATTTTAGCGACACAATTGCTTAGGCAGATTATCCAAATATCAATTAATATGTGGTTTTTATAAACTAGAACTACTCAAGATACAAAAGGTCAAATAAAATATTTTATCACTTAAGTAGGTTTTAAAGAGTGCCTTAGGCACACAAACCTCAATTAAAAGCTCTTTAATAGACCTAGTTATCAGCTGATTTCGCAAAAGCACTACAAATTGGGCACATGAATGTCCAAATTTTTAATACAAAAATTAAGAAAATCAATGTTACGGTATCTATGTAACATCTGAGGTTGAATGTTGATAAACTAATCACTTTAGGCATCCTTAAGATGGTTAAAAAAAAAGCATTAAACATAACTTCCAGATCAAGGTTCAGATTGACATGAACGAATCTTCTTATTTGTTTAGTCGAATTGAACCTAGGAAAGGGTTAGAGAGCATGGTTTATTTAGTTAAATGAATTTTTCAATTTGTTCAATCAAAATGAGGTATCAAATTTATGTATAAATAAAGGGCTCCAATCCTTGGGGAGCTTTTTAAATTTTTTAAATTTCTTTTTAGGGTTTGATCTATTCGTTGGTCTATTCCAAGAACACCAGAGATCCAATCAATATTGGACTCATTAAATTCGCTTACACATTGCATCATTTTAGCTTTAGTGCGGGAACATGCAATCCTAATACATGACAGACAAAACTAGAACCAACCATTTTGATGTCAGAGAACAAGGAATGCAAACGTTGGTAAGGTTAGACTGGAGATTTGAAAGGTTCGTTGCTACAATTAAAGAAAAATTTGTTTTCATTGACAAAGCCCTCGATCTTATCTGGGAGAACCTAAATCTTTTATGTGTGAGCATAAATAGAAAAATTGAAGTCTCAGGTGGTGGTGACCGAAAGTTGGCCTGCAATTGATTTGTTGAACGATGTAACCTTATCGATCCTAGGCTATCAATCTATGATTTTGATTTAGAAGACGATGATGGAGGACATACTTAATATATGGGTAATCGAGGGTCTTCGAAGAATCGTGGATGCGAAAGATATGGCACAAGAGTTAAAGTTCATCGCATCACAAATTAAAAGATTGAAGAATATCGTTTAAAGATAAACTTACCTACTTTTGATAGTTGTCTTGATATAAAAGGTTTCCTAAATTAATTGTCAAAAATAGATAGGTTCTTTGAATATATAGATATTCCAAAGGAACGTAGAATTAAATTAGCGATGTATAAACTAAAAGGTGCAACAGCTACATGATAGAATAAGTTACAAGATTCTAGACGTGGAGAGAGTATAGCACCAACTCACACATAATATTGTATGAGACAATGAGAACTAGGTTTTTGTCATATAATTATGAACAATATTTATTCATACAATATCAATGGTGTAATCAGGGACGAAATTCCGTACATGGGTATACGTCGAAATTCTTGTGATTAACGAAGAAGAATGAGTTGAAAAGCCAACAAGTTACTAGATACTTAGGGATCAAAACAAAGAATACGAGATTAAATTGGAATTCAAATGATTAGAAATGTGACGGATGCTAAAAATGTGATGGAGGTTAAGAACTTGGCGTTAAAAGATGAAGCTATCATTAGAGAGGGTAATAAAATTTTTGATTTTCAGATGAATTTTCCTAGCACTTACTCTAAGAAAGTAATGAGTAGACTACAAAACAGTTAAAGCTGTGGTAAAAAATGTGATAAATGAGGCATGAAATACAAAGAAAACTATTGGTAAAAGGATTGTCAACGAGTTACCCGCACCCAGACCACAAAATTCCTATGCCACACCTACATTAGAGAAGTACTTTAAGTGTAACAAACTAGAACATCGATCTAATGAGCGAGCATCCGTTGGAGAAAAATTTGAATTTGATAGAATAAAGTGAGAAGGATGAAATAAAAGAAGTGTTGTGTGAGCGCGACAATGACAATGACGACGACGACGGGTATGTGAATAGAGAGCACAGACAAACCTATGTTGTTGGAATAATGTTGATGCCAAAGCATGAGAATTGACACAACGGCATAAGTTGTTTCAAACAAAGTGTCAAATTCAAGGCCAAGTGTTTAACATGATCATTGATAATAGGTGTCGAGAATATAATCAAGAAAAAGCAGTTTAAAGACTTAAGCTAGAGGGGAGAAAACATCTAAATATCTATACTATTAGATAAATCCAAATTCAGAAGAGATATTCAAGTAACAAAACAGTGTAAGCTTTCATTTTTCATGGAAAAGTATTAAGATGAAGTTTACTATGACATAGTCAACTTTGCCATGTTTTGTTTGGTCGGCCATGGTAGTACGACATTAATGCGAAGCATTTAAGAAAAAATGTCGTGTATCAACAGCAAAAGGAGGAAGTCCTATACACCTTGATACCATTGAATAAGAAGCCAAAGTCAAAAGCTACCTTGGAGGCGAAGGGGAAGACTTTACTTAATCGGGAAAGAAATTTCCACAAGAGATTAAAGAGATTAAGGAGATTTGCTTGATGATTGGGAAAGGTTTGTCTTTAGAGGGTGAAGTAGAAGTTCCTTACTTGGCTAAATCTTTACCGACCGAATTTCAAAAAATCACACCAGAAGACCTATCGAATGGATTACCAATACGAGATATCCAACACCACGTAGATTTAGTACTGTGAGCGAGTTTACCAAATCTATCTCATTTCTTAAAGAAAATGGAATACTAAAGAAGGTAGAAGAATTATTAGAAAAAGGGCTTGCTAGGGAGAGCATACGAGTCTATGCACTATACCAGTATTGTTGACACGGAAGAAAGATGGGAGTTGATGTATGTGTGGATATTTGAGCCATCAACAAAATCACTATCGAATGCAAGTTTTCAATTTTGAAATTATATGATGTGTTAGACTAATTATATAGACGACATTATTTTCGAATATTGATCTTTGAAGTGGGTACCATTAAATTTGAATTAGACCTATTATAAATGGAAAACTGCTTTCAAGACTAAAGACGGGTTATACGACTAATTAGTCATGCCATTTAGGATGAGAATACGCGTAGGACATTTATGCTGCTCATGAATCAAACGCTTAAGCCATTTATTAGGAGATTTATGATGGTGTATTTCAGGAAACATCCTTGTCTATAGCAAGATTACCAAAGAACATTTGAAACATTTGTATGAAATATTGATGGTGTTGAAGGAGATATAAGTTATTTTTGAACCTTAAGAAGTGTAATTTCATGAAGGACAAGTTATTAATCTTGAGATATGCAGTTAGTTTCGAGGGGATCCAAGTTGATGAGAAAAAGGTTCAAGCAATCCACAAGTGACGACACCGAAGGGTGTGAGTGAGGTGAAAAGTTTAGATCAATTGGCTATATTTTACAAACAATTCATTCAAAATTTTAATAGCATCATGGTGCGAATCACCAAGTACTTGAAGAAAAAAAATTTCATTGGGGAAACCAAGCCCAAAGTAGCTTCGCCTTAATTAAAGAAAAGCTTTATACGACACCTTTGCTAACTTTATCAAGTTTTGAGAAACTATTTGAGATGGAATGTGATACATGTAGGCCTGACATTGGAGCAAGTCTTAAGATAGGCAACCCATTATTTATTTTAGTGAGAAGTTTAGTGATACTCGATAACGTTGGTCAACATGTGACAAAGAATTTTATGCGGTTGGATGAATATTGAAATATTAGAGGCATTATCTCATTGGTAAGGAATTTATTTTATATTCTGACCATTAAGCCTTAAAGTTCTTTAATAATCAAAAGATAAATTAGTAGTTACACACATACTCGATGGTTAATATTCTTACAAAATAAGGTGACAGATGGTTAATATTCTTACAAAGTAAGGAATTTATGTTGAGTCGAAAAATAACCTTGCTGACAATTTTGAAGAAAGAGATCATTGGATTTGAGAAGATTAAGAGGTTATATGGAGATGACCTGAATTTTAGTAAGGTATAATCGAAAGTGAAGAATCACCAAATCTCTGAAGAGTTTTGCTTGTATAAAGGGTATTTAATGAAAAAAAAAAACTCTGCATCTCACAAACATCACTTCGGGGGGAAGTTGATTCAAGATTTACTTGAAGTTTAGGTTGAGATAAGATGTTTGAGGCTTTGAAAGAGAGTTAATATTGGCCAATGACGCGAGATGTAGATTATTTTGTCAAGAGATGTCATGCTTATCAGATTTCAAAGGGAAAAACGTAAAACATAGGTTTATACATTCTATTGTTGATTCCAAAAAATATTTGGGAAGATCTCTTTATGAATTTCGTACTTGATCTTCCTCGTACTCAAAGAGATATGGATTCAATTTTTATAGTGGATTGATTCTCAAAGATGACATATTTTATTCCATGTAAGAAGACAACAAATGTTAATAGTTTGACGATATTTTTTCAAGAGTTGGTTAGGTTGCATAATGTGCTGAAGTCTATAGTATTTGATCAAGATACCCAATTCTTGAGCTATTTTGGATGACATGCTTTTTGATGCATCATTTAAGTTTAGTAATACAACACACCCACAAACTGATAGAAAAACAAAGTTGATGAATAGAAAACTAAAAAATATGATTCAAAGTATTTATATCAACCAACACAATAGGACTTTACACTAGCCCAAACTAAATTTGTCCATAACAATGGGCTCTATAATGCCATAGAAAAATCACATTTTCAATTGTTTATCAAAGAGTTCTAAGCTATACCTTTGATTTAGCTTAGTTATCGAGAGAGCACAAAAGAAGCATCGTCATGGAACACATAACCGAAGACATCTAAAGGGTTCAACAAGAAGTTAGGGGAAATTAAAATACTAAATGCTAGGCATAAGAGGGCCACCAACAAACACAAGAAAGTAGGAATTTTTGAAGAAAGTGATATGGTGATGGTTTTCTTGTCGAAGGATAGATTTTCGATGAGCACCTATAACAAGTTACAGTCAAAGAAGTATATGTCATATAAAGTGTTGACAAAAATCAACGACAATGCATATGTGATTAATTTTCTTAGAGCAATGGGCATTTCTCACATATTCAATATAACTCATTTATCCTCGTATTATGACATCCAAAAAAAAATTTACTTATAGATCAAAGACAACTTGGGAACAAGTTTTTTCCAAGTGGAGGAGACCAACGTGGACAAATATAAGGAATGAAAAATTTGATTGAATGAGTCTCTTAATTCGTTTAACAAAATTAAATCCAAAAAAGGATAAAGAGCATGGTTTTATTTGATCGAACAAATCTTTCGATCTATTTAACCAAATCAGGATGTCAAATTTTTTAGGAAATATGAAGATTTTTAATTGAACGAATCGGAGCATTCATTTGATCGAATCTAAGACCCAAAATCTTCCTGAAAAGGTTAATATATTTCAATCAAACAAATTATTCGATTGATTCAACCAAATCACACATATTCTTTTATGTTTTTATCTTTTTAAGCTAATTCCTTTAATGTATTTTGTTTTGTTTCAAGACAATCATATAATTGTATGTACTTTAATTTTTATATATAAATAAAGGGCTCAAATCTTTAGAGGTGGCTTTGCAACTTGGATAAAAAGTTTTTAAATTCTTTCTTAGAGTTTGACTAACTTTCTTGTGGATTCCAAGAATACTCGAGACCCAATTATACGTTGGACTTATTAAACATACTTACACGTTACATTACAGACATTGATCATCAAGTAAACTTGATCTTGATCACTGCAGTTAAGAATAAGTACGAAGGGGAATAATGGTGTCAAAAATATTAATTAAAAGCTACCAAAATATTAAAAAGAGGTATGCCCTTTTCTATCATTATTTTTGTGGCTCCCCCAACCCAATAAAGCTCTACATCCAAAGGCAAAACAAAGTCATTGTTTTACTTTCCTTTTAACTTTCTTATATATGACATAATAACTAAGCTATAGAGGTAAATCCATCCATCCGTTAATCCTCTTTCCAAAGTTTGCCCAAATTCAAAACTAAGAATTCAAAATGGAACATATTCTTGAGTAAGTTTCACCATTAAATACGCCATCGGATGGCAAGGCTATCCACTATTAGCAAGTATACCTACTCAAGATCATTTTGATACAAAGAGTTTTAAACCAAATGATGTGCCACTAAATACCTGATATTTTGCTTTTCCACATTCATTTTGGCAACATAGTCCTCACTTGTACCAAACCATTTTCTTCAAAGGTTGGTTGTATATGTTTGCTCTAGTTTGGAATGGTTTTAGATAGTTCGACGATTTTAAGCTAGGACACGTTAGAGAACTAGTGCAAGGCTCTATTTAAACCAATCACAATTCAAGTTCAATTAGGTCTGCAACTTCAGAGGGGCCAATAGTGAAGTAGTCTTTATTAAAGTTTGCCTCTTACATTAATAAACACAAATAAGATTGACTTTCACTTAACTTTATAAACGAAGTTATAAAAAATGTTTAGTAACACTAATTTTTCAAAGGACCTCCTCGTTTTTTAAGTAAATTTAATATTCTAGCTTCCATTTCACAGCAGTTGTGTAGCTTCCATTTCACAGCAGTTGTGTAGCTATAACAGTTGTAAACATACCCTAAGATTACCTAATTTAACCAGGACAGAATCTCTAAGTTAATCTCTAGCCAATGGGCATTATCACTGAGATAAATCTGAATCGGTGCACAATATACCTAACATATCTACTTTACACTTTAAGGGTATTTGCCTTTTGACCATGTAGGTTCATGGGATAGAAAACAAAACGTACCATGCAGACTTTCCACCTTTTGTTGAAGATTGCTATAATTACATAAATATCAAGAAAACAATGCAAGCTGATTCCAGAAAGCTTCAACAAGATTATTGATATGAACTGGTATACAAATTCATCCTTTTTCACTGCTGAAACTAGAAGTATTACTAATGAACATGTTAAGATGGACAAAGCTAAAACAATACGGAAATGTTCAAGGTTGCAGCATCTATAGAACAGGAAGCGGACTGATATGAGATATGAATCTTTTATTTACTCTCAATCAAATACTCTCAGTCAAAACAACTTACATGCAACTCTTACGTGTATCTATGACAAAATAAAAGAAAAATTCTCTTATTGATAACAATTCCGATTAGAGATGATAGTATGATAACCTAATTGGCTATTTGGTCTACGTCAAGACAACTGCAGTAGCATTTTTTTATATTCCAACTAAGTAGAACTAACGGCAGAGAAGGACCGTTAATAGAAGAGATAAGCAATGGCCTTTCTGACCACCATCTCATTGTTTGAACAAACCCAACCAAGGATGCTAAGACAAACCCAATCGAAGCCTCAAACAGCTCATCCTACAGGTAAAACCTTTAGAGTTATAGTACTTAGTTTCATAAAAATGCCAAAAGCCAGTGGCATATTCCACATTGTAAATAAAATGGTGAAGACCAGGTTTTGAACCCTGGTTTTGGATGAAGAGGGGGAAGCTCTCTGATGTAGGCAAAGGAGAAGATCCCGGTCCCCAGCTTTTGAATCTACTTCTAATGCTGTTTCGTTGGTCGAATGACTCTTGCCAGATTTGGGAGCTTCAAACATGTATAAGAGGCATTGGACCCGAAAGTACAAAGCCATTGCAAGACAAAAAACTTTGAAGCAATCAATAAAACAACACCTTCGACAAAACTTACACAGTTGGGCATGGGGGGAAATCACTTTGTACAGCCAAATTTAATTCAAAATATAATCAATAATAAAAATCTAATAGGGAACATATTGGTTCTCTAGTTAGTGCCTGAGAAAAGGAGGGGTGAGGTGCATATGTAGTTTAATATATATAGCCGTGAAGATGAACATACTCCTGTTATTGATATCATCCGGCTTCAGACCAGGCAATACCTGACAAGGTTCATTCCTGGTTTCAGCCTCAGCTGCTTGAATCCTATCCTACTTACAAGATAAACATACTCCTGTTATTGATATCATGCAGCTTCAAACCGGGTCATACCTGACAAGGTTCATTCCTGGTTTCTGCCTCAGCTGATTGAATCCCATCCTATTTACAAGCCCATTCTCAATACGTGAACCTAGCTTTAAACTGTGATGTTGGTCAAACACCACTAGTAATACGTGGGAACTTTTGGTATACCAATAAAGGTAAGATCAAAAGGTTCAAATATTTTTTTTAAACAAGTAAATAAATATGAACTTCACGAAAAAAACCTAGAAATAAGTATTTTCAAAATTAAGAATATTTCACGAAATTAATTAAATGTGAATGTAACTACAAATTCAATAAAGTTATATTTTGAGGAACTATTAAAGTTATTATAAAAAATTTAATAAGTCTAAATTTTAAACTTCTTAATTGTTTTATTTACTTACCTTTTTATCAATCTTTTTAATATTAAGAAAGTTTAGAAAATAAAATTTAAAGTATTTAAAATTATTAATTATAAAATAAAATTTAAGATGTTTAAAATTGTTAACTTAAAAATATTAAAAGAAAAAATGAATATCCTTAGATATCCATATTTTTTGACAGATACGGATAAAAAAAATAAAAAACGGATACGGATAAGGATAAAGATACAAATACAAATACAACAATATCCATATCCGTTTAATTGTTTGCCATCCCAAATATTGCGACAAAAGTTAGTATAGTAAAGCAAAATATATGAGAACTTATCTTTAGCTTTGTGGTCAAATCATGTCATGTAGATTTAAGTTCGCTGAAAATAGTATTCACCTTGTTAGAAGTGATATGATCTCAACTTTGAGCTTTGAACAGCATAAGTTAGATCTGGAGAAAGGCAAAGGACATAAGAAAGTAAAGTTAAGCACAGCATGTTAATACTTTCTGCACACTGTCTTCAAGGCAATTCCTGATGTTGCATTTCTTTACCTAGTAATGAAACAGCAGTACATCTCTGATACATTTTTAATCTTCTCATGCAGCATGAAATCAGTAATTGAACGATACAACAAATCCAAAGAGGACAATCAACTAGGGAACCCAGCCTCCGAAGTCAAGGTATTCTTCAACTCTTGAGCCCTAAAGTTGTTTTGTATTTTTACTTCAAAGCAAACTTGAGATACAATTGTGGTACAGCATGTGTTTATCTTATGTTAAATAAATACAGCAAGTTTCTTTTAAAGGTTAAAATTTTAAAGTTGCTAGCGTATGTAGCACCGCATCTGTAAAACCGATGCAGTATGTATGATATGAAAAGATCAACATGGTCCCCCATGGTTTTGCATCGCATAAAATAGGCTAGTAGTAGAACAACAGGAAGAACAAAGATTTCATTTTCATATTGGCCATTGGTTGCAGCTACATATCAGCAAAACAGTAGTGACATGTGGTACTTGAAATTGAGATAGAAGTCATAGAACCATGCAATAACAATGCAATGTATTTGTGAGCGAGCCCTCATGGCATCTTATGCACTGACACTCAAAAGGATATTGCACCGAAAGAGTTGTTACCATTCCAAAAGTATCTTGGTGGTTGTACATTTAATGTTAGGTAATGCAGTTGGCTTTCATAGCCTTAATTAAATATCAAAGTCAATGTAGTTTGGAAGGACTGAAAAGAGAGATGTGGATTATACAAACTAGGCCATATGTAACCAACAAATCTAGAGAATGCACAATGTAGGAAACAAGGACCAACGGCAGATTGTCAGCTCATTAGATGTAGGCTTCATTTGGAACGTGGAGTTTTTATTGTTTTTAAAATAAACATAAAAAAATATTTTGTAAAACCAACTTTTAGTAAGACCCATACATCTTTACATTAATATTTACCATTTTAAACTTTTATCCTATAGTAGCTATGGCTTAAGACCCACCACACCACAATAACAAATGAAACCATAGAAAATTTTTGTCAGTCTATTCCACCCTTAAAATTTCTTTCTTGAGATAGCATGCCAATAAGTACAGTAAAAACCGAAGAATGGAAAACACAATAAAAACGTGTTCCTATTCATCTTTCTTCGGTTTTATCCAATAAGAGAATATATGGAATATTTCCATATATTCTCAGTTTCCTAGGTAAAATGACAGTAAACAAAATGATAAATTTAATAAGCTTCCACAGAGACAAGGGAAATGCCTCCTTGATACTAAGTTCCTACTTTGTTGGTGAGGTTTAGTATGAAAAAGGAGACTGGAAGATACAGATGTTACCTCCATGATATTTCTATGTATTAGAGGTTCAAAGTAAGTGAAAGAATAAAGAAAACTGGCATAAATGTGAAAATGCATCAGGATCAACTAATGAGCCTTGATATGAAAAAGTTACAATATAAGTTGACATACTAACTTATGTACACTGTATCCTAATTTCAACAAAAGAAGAGTACATTATCAAGCTTACCATGATTGTAAATTAAATCTACTCGGAATTAGTCTTACAGCAACATACAATTGTAGGAAAAATGAAAAAAGAAAAGAAAAGAAAAAACCTTCGAGTATTCATCTTCTTTGATAACAAAAGAATATTCTGTTTTGCAAAGTATTTCAGATAGCTCATTGAAATCAGTTTTATATTATTCACCATCTCTTTATTACATTGTAGTCATGTTAGCCAAAGACATCCTAGAATCTAATTAATTTGTGCACGTTACTTGCTAGTTCTGGCAACAGGAGGCAGCAATATTAAGACAACAGTTGCAAAATTTGCAAGAAAATCATCGGTATGATCCTTGTATTTTATTATAGCAAAAATTATTTGAACTCATGTTAATGGGATTTGCAGACATGACGCTTATGTTTATATTTCTGACTTCATAGACAAAAACCTAACCCTTTTCACTCAACCCAAAATAAATTGAGAGTATGTGCTCTATTATAGGCAATTCCCCATGTTCTATTTGTTGTTACACTTGGGTTCTTTTACAACAGAATGGGACAAACCTTAAAAATTTTAGAATGAAGAATATTTATACTTAAAATCTACTTGAAATGCATCCAACTATTGGTCACATTTTATGAACTTAACATAATAGCCAAGAGTTGAAGATTATAAAAAGTAATTGAAATCATCTTAACCTAGAATGACATATGGACGATTTCATTCTCAGAACATTATATTTCAACCGTCAAAGCATCTAAGACTGATTTCTTTTAGATTTGCTCAACAGATCAACCTCGAGCCAGTCTATAGTAGTTACTCAGACTCTCAAAGAAGATTAGAGCAAGCCAAATTTTGGGCCATTATTTAGGGTAGAGGCAAGATAGATATCTCTATACATATTGAGCTGGATATATTATGAAATGATATGATGCAAAGGCAACAAAAAGGTGCAACAACTTTTGACAAGCCTAGCTACATACTTTGCAGGGAAAAACTTACCACATATATTGCTTTTGAGAGATGAGCTACCTTAAAAGTGAAAAGATGTCTTGTAAGTACAAAAAAATGAAATAGAACAGCTTAAAACTTAGCATTTATTGGCACCAAAAATATTTGAAGACCAAAATATATATTGTTGGGTGAAGCAGCCATTTGCATCTCATTAACATACCTCACAATCATATTTTTGAATATAATAGAAACAAATTCAAAGGCCTGAGCTATACATCCATATAACAAAAACAGGCAAATGATGGGTGAAGAGCTTTCTGGTTTGAGCGTAAAAGATTTGCAGAATTTGGAGAACCAATTGGAAATGAGTCTTCGAGGTGTTCGAATGAAAAAGGTTTTAAAAAATCCTATGCTTAATAAACTTCCAATAAACATGCATATATTACGTATTACTGTAACTTGCATTTTCCTTTTTACAGGACCAAATATTAATGGACGAAATACAAGATCTCAATCGGAAGGTGAATCCTAGAAGCAATCACTACTGTTTTTACTGTCATATAAATTGAATTCAAGTGGTTAATCTTCTTTTACTCCTTTTTCATTTTTGCCAACAAGATTCAAGTTGCTAAATTTCATTGTCTATGCTGCAGGGGAGCCTCATGCACCAAGAAAATGTGGAACTCTATAAGAAGGTAAACCTAATTCGTCAAGAAAACATGGAATTGTATAAGAAGGTACAGGTTTAATTAAATAACACAAACTTCATTAACCCTTGAAATACTAGTATGATTCAATATTAAACCTTGGACAATACTAAGATTTTTTAAGCCACACTCAACAGAAAAGTTTAACATCCCAGGTTTATGGAACAAGGGCCGTCAATGGAGCAAACAGAAGTTCACTCCTCGAAAACAATCCAGGAGAGGAACATGTACCTGTGCATCTCCAGCTTAGCCAGCCACAGCAACAGAGATTCGAGACGCCAGCGAGAGCTACAAAGTTGGGGTACAGTTCCCTAAAAAAACAGATGTTTTGATTATCAATTCCATTTTTTTGGGAACAATTCCAATTTTCAATTAATTTGCAACAAATTTGATGTGAATACTGTTTCCTTGGTAAATGCAGCAGACTGCAGCTGCATTAGTGAAGTATGTGCAACAAAGCAGGATTGCTGTTACCTGACTTAAGTCACATTTGCAAAGGTTATGCTTCTATTAGTGAGATGTGGTATGTAAGCCACAGACCTTTCATTTAAAAGAATTTGGTTTGAAATTATAAAAGAATTTAACTTCAGCATGTGTGTGATGATGAAGGATATCAGCTACTTATGTAAAGATAAGATAAGTGTAATAAGAAAAATGAAATTGCACAAAATCTGCAATGCCTAATTTTAGAGCTTTTTGTCCACGAAATGGACCAGGTTTTCATTTAAATAAAGAGTTAGATGAAAAGATTAAACATATTTAGGGGTCCATTCTTTACATTACTCTGAAACATATTCAGTGGTCTGGTTTAATAAAAGATACTGCCATGCTAGTAATTAAGAAAAGATAGTAACATGGAGAGGCATGAAACAATAAAGCATCTCAAATTTTGTACTTTGAAAGCTCAACCAAATTCAAGTTCAATTGGTACACAGCCTTAAATATTAAGTTTACAGGTCTCTACCCTCTTGTCTCCTCCATCCCATTATATGTGAATGACCTCAAAAACTTATCTCAAAATCAAAATTGCAACAATTAAGATCTGTACGTGCTTGCCCAGAATAAATAGCCTCCTGTATTTAAATAGACAAGAAAAATGTTAAAATGAAAGACATAAACACCAAACCTATTTGACATTTAAGAACAACATGATATATGCTTATGCACTTAAACTAAATGAGATAGTAAGATTATAGGCTACAGAAATAGAAAAAAAAGGTTGCTTGAAAGAGAGAGACGCAAGTATTTTACACCTTTACTTGCATCTTATTTTAACATAAGTGCAGGTTCAGGGTATTAGTATTATTAGTTAGCAAAAACCATACCATATCAAGTGACAAAAACAACAATACTAATAATAAGAAATTCCTTTAATTGAAAAAAAGACCTTCAAAACAAACTACAATTGATTAAGGAGAACGAACCACTTTAAGAAGAAATTAGTATGTGAATACCGTGCAAAAGCCCTAAGACTGATAAAAGATCCCCCTCAATCAAATAAAAACTGCTACGCATATGCATAGCTTGCAGATGCAATGAACTATTCTTCACTAACATAACTTGCATTACCATAATCCACCATTCATAGAGCATGTCACACAAATAGCACGTACAACCACGACAAAGCATCCATAGTTAAGGGTAGAAAACAGACACATGCAGTCAACTATTGACAATTTCAAGATGAGGAAAAAAGAGTTCTTTTTTGGAAAAGCGGAGTTAGACTAGACAGGAATTATTGGTAACAACTGTAATGCAACCTGATTTAAAAGGAAAAAAGGGAGGGTAATTGAGAAAAAATGAAAAAATCTTAAACCTAAATATCAAGCACTGAACCTCTACAAGCATGTCCATATGCATTATAAATCAGATTATAATAGACCACCTAATATTACTCAAACATCAAAGAATATAAACATTTTAATATCATTTTCAAAAAATGTGAAATGAAAAGTCAAAAGTTTTCAACTGGTATAGCTAAAGGTCATTCAAATTGAAGGTATTTATGAAGTTAAAAGTAAACACTTATGTTATAGTTAATCTCCATAACCAATTTTTATCCATTGCCTGCAAACACATGCATTCTGATGATGGGCTGAAAAAATTTTTGAAGTTCATAATACATATTTAACATCAAATGTAGCTCACCTGTTTACAAGAAAGATAGATTATTTTTTTCATAGTGCAATAACTCCGCCTGTGTTATACCTAATGCCTAACCTTACACAGCCGGTCCCAAGCCCGGATAAAGGAGGAGGGTTGCAACAGAAAATAGATCACAAACATTTTGATAAGTCACAACAACATAATCCTAGCACAAGGATATACTTTGCTATCTGATTTTCAAAACCACTCCTAATCGCCCCTATAAAACATTTTCCAAAACTACCTCCACCTCAGCGATTAAGCAAGCAATTGACTAATTAATGTATATGACAAATATTTGCATAATTAAAAGGCAGAAACCTTTCCCTTAGATAGCAAATGCAAATTTTTGAGGTAACGTAAAGAGTTATTTCCCATACATCCCTTGAGCTTTGTGGAAATGGACATAATGGAAGGTTTTGTGAAACTAATCCAAACCTCTCATCAACCGTAAAATTGTTAGCACTGGCCATTAGTTGACGAACTAAAATGTAGTAAATGACTAAAATACCAAATCTATTTATTCTAACTTTCTAATTGAAATCTACATTCTGCGACCAACTAATATCACGACTCCGCCACCATCACCACTTTTGCTCACCATCTCCGTCATTAATTCCATTATCACCATCTCTAACATTAATTCCACCATCTCTAACACTAATCCCAAATCGCTGCAGAACCTAGATTTCTCTCTAGCTGATTAGCACTAGAACTGTAAATCAATCTTGAACTTGAAAAGCATGTCAAGATAAAATGTTTTTCAATTCACCACTAGTAATATTCTTGCCTAATATTTGAGTAAACATGGACCAAGAAATCCTAATGGTTGAGAGCCTCTCTTTCTTCTCCTAACTAAAAATGAAACCTATACCCAAAACCAAACCTAAACCACCTCCGCCTCATAATCCAAAACCTACTCTATAAATCATTCAACTCCAAAACCTACTCTATAAATCATTCAACTCGAGAAGTTCACAAATTCTGATACCAATCCTAACCTACCACTTTTGCAGACCTCAGTCAAGAGGAATGGATAGTTTAGAATGAAAGGAGCTTAGTATGCAGTGTCCTAAACCAGTCCATGCCTAATGCATATTAGAAATTCTAGAGGTTAAGGACATTCTAGGGCTAGTTTAACCAGGAGAGGGAAAACAAACAATTTGACAAAGGACCAGTATGGGGTGTTGATGTGCTAACAACGAAAGATTGCATCAGTTATTACAAGCTTGTGCACATGAGGGAGTTGCCATATCACCTAGCGGATCAAAGAATTATACTTGTATTATAGGTGGGAGGCTCTAGTTAGAGGTATAGATATGTTAAGCCAAGCAAAGAGTTTTATGGAATGTTAAATTTGGCATTTTCAATAAAATATACTACTACTATAGTTCCAAGTAAAAACTTGATATTTATTCTTGAGGCACAAAAGAAGCTTAAAGATTTGTTCCTCATGTTATTATTGCTACTCTATGTAAAATGTTGTAATTCCCATTGTGTATAGAATGAAAAACATGGGTTGCTACTTTGTGTAAAGAACGGAAAACAAAAACATTATCTTGAAGGAAGAAGAAAGAGTAATGGAAATGTGAATTTACCTCCATTCCCAGTCAATTAGTGGTTTCATAGTTAAAGGGAAGTTTGTGATAATTTTCACAAAATCTTATGCTGTAAGTTATTTCCACAAACTTTAGATATGTGAAAATATCCCAAAACCAGAAAAACAAGTAGATATTGCATATTCTTTATATCATTTAAAACATATAGAATAATACTAGAGATTCTAACTTACATCCCAAGTGATATAAAAGCTGACATGTCACATCATATCATTTCACATATTAATTTTAATTGACTTAAAATATTAATAACTACAAATACTAATTAATATGTGAGACGATATAACAGTGACACACAAACTGCAACATTATTTGGAATACAATTTAGAATCTCTAGCATTACTCAAATATAAATTGATCTCACATCTGCAGTTCTATATGCTTTACAACATCAACCCATTAACTTGCATTTTTCCAAACCCTAACGTCATAACACCATACATTTAAAATTGTTTATACAGTCAAATTTTCAAAATCATTTCTTTTTTCTTATATTTTCATATGACATGAAGGTCTGATTTTAGCAAAGCTCTTTTAGAATTCCATTAACTCTTGATCCTTTTTTGTTAAAAATAATAAACTCAACTATTTTATTCCCATTAATGCACTAAACGAGTAGAAACCAATGCCTTTATATAGGCTTTCTAATCCTAGTTAAACAAGATATAATCCTAATCCTAATTATATAAGAAATTGACGCAGAGCGTTTGAATTCTAAATTTTTTATCAAGGGATATCCTAGATAAATTTATATTTTTATCCTTATTTGTATTTTTTTTAATTCAAATTTAAGGACAAATTATTTTAATTATACTTAGACTTAGCTCTAATTTGTTAGTATAAAAGGGTTCTAATCTTAAGATTTAGAAGAAAAAAAAAGATTAATTATTATTTTAGAGAACTTTGCTTCAATAATAGAATTTTTCCCTAAACTTTAAGGTTTTCATAATTTTTTTGGTAGATTCTAAAATTTTTAAGGTTTCAATCTTATGTTGAACTCGTATAAACACGCTATACACTGCGTCAGTTTGGTATCAGAGTAGGAACGCATAATTCTGAAACCATGACAGATGAAGTAGGGAGCAATCGTTCCGAAGTTGGTGAACAAGGAACGCAGGCACTAATAAGGCTAGAGTAGAGGTTCGAGAGGTTTGCTATTACAGTAAAGGAAAAATTTGTTACCATTGAAGAAAAACTAAACCTAATCCGAGAAAACCTAAACACTTTTTGAGTGTACGCAAATAAGGAAACTGAAATCACAGATTGTGGTGACTAGGAGATGGCTCGTGATCGACCTGTCGAGACACATGAACCTATTGTTCGTAGGCCTTCAACCTATGATGTTGATTCGAAAGACGAAGATGGAGGATACGACCAATATGTGAGTAATCGAGGACCTCCGAGAAATGCTAGAGGTCGTAGATACAGAGGATATGGTGAAGGAATTAGAGATTATTGTACCACTAATTAGGAGACAGAGGAATATCGACTAGAGGAATATCGACTAAAGGTAGACTTACTTACTTTTGATGGTTATTTAGATATTGAGGGATTTTTAAATTGATTATCAGAAGTTGAAAATTTCTTTGAGTATATGGATATTCCCAAGGAGAGACGAGTAAAGTTAATTGCATATAGGTTAAAGAGGAGAGTTGCTATTTGGTGGGATAGAGTACAAGAAAACCGAAGGAGAGAGGGTCGAGCACCTATATATACTTGGCATAGGATGCGACAAATGTTACAAGCTAAATTCTTGTCATATAATTATGAACAATATAAGTTTCTACAGTTTCAAAAATATCATTGGGATCAAAAGTTGGTTATATCTTTCGAACAAAACCCAAATTTTACACTAGTAAACTTAAAACAAAAGTTGAACTAACCAAAACACCTATGAATAAGCTTGTCTTTGAAACTTTTGAGTTTGATGGGAATGAGTTTATTTGTGAACAAGGAGAGGAAGATATGGAGAAAGTCATATGTGATCCAAATGATAAAGATGAGGATGATGAAAAAGTTGATGATATTGATGAAGCTATAAGATCGTCATTGATGGCATTGGAGGAGGTGCCTATTGACGAATAAGAATATGATCTGAAGCCAATTAAACCACCGTTAGCCAAATCCCAAGAAGTTATTATGAGGAAATTGTTTCCAAAGCCTAACATACGATGTCATTGGGATTTGAAACCAATAAATGATTTTCTTTTAGCTCGAGTCAATTGGTTTAAACCCTTAAATGGATAGAATTTGGCTAAGGACTTAATTGGTGAGGTTGAATACGCATTAAAGATTCCGTGGTTTGAGAGCTTTACTAGAATCAAGTCGTGAGTTTACTTTAGCTAATATGAGGCAGTGAGTGATTTTGGGATGCCAAGAATTGGGTAACATTTGCTCTGGAACAAGTCCAACAAGTAAAGGGTGAAAGTAAATTACTTCCGAATATGACTCAGAGGTTGATACTTTGTCCAAAGGAGATGAGAGAGATTGTTCTGAAAAGGCGTTGTCTTGTACGTTATTGGAACTTTTGTGTGTTATATGAGTTTTATTCAGGAATGGCTAAAGCAAGGGAATTAAGGATTCTAAATATGATTCACACTGTTCGAGTGAAGATAACATTGACAAGGGTTAAAGCCAACCTTATTGAATTGACGACGAAAAAATTTGGCTAGTAAGTTAGTGAAATCCATAAAGGGTTGAGTTTTGAATTCACAACAACTCGAGGACGAGTTCTTTTCAAGTGGGGGAGAATGACGCAGATCGTTTGGATTCTAAATTTTACATCAAGGGACATCATAAATAAATTTACATATTTATCCTTATTTGTATTTTGTTTTAATTCAAATTTAAGAACAAGTTTATTTTAACTATACTTAGACTTAGTCCTAATTTGTTAGAATAAAAGGGGTTCTAATCTTAGGGTTTAGGAAAAAAAAAAGAAGATTAATTATTGTTTTAGAGAACTTTGCTTCAATAATAAAATTTTTCCCTATACTTTAGGGTTTTCATAATTTTTTTGGTAGATTCCAAGATTTTTGAATTTTAATCTTGTATTGGACTCGTATAAACACGCTACACGCTGCGTCAGAAATAGTGGTAATTTGAATTAAATAAAAAATAACAATTAAAGAAAGGATTTGATCCTAATCTAATCTTAACGTAAATACAATTCTAACACTTTCAACCAAATTATGAACATACCCTTCTTTGTGACATTGACACTAAATTTAAAAGATTGATATTAATCCTGCAATGAGCAGAACAATTAGGATATTTTCTTGATCAACCAATAAGTGTTTAACTGGATATAAAATTTCCAAAATAATTAAGGCTACTTCAACCAAATTACAAATTAAGAGTCGCAATTGATATTTGTGTTTAATAAATGAGGCATTGTAGGGGGGAAATTGTCATTAGGGCAGGGACCAACCAAAAATAGAGTTATGCCTCTTCTCTAATTCTTATTTGGGTTAAGATAGAGAATTAGTTTTTTTCACAAGTCGGTCTACTTCCCTGATTCTTTACTATACTATTTACTCTTGAATTATACATATAAAGATTGAAAGGAGTGAAAACCTTAATCATTGTTCTATGGAACTTTAAAATCATTTCAAATGTGCAACTTTACACCATTTAAGTGATGAGAGACATTCTCTTCATATCAAAGTACTCTCTTCAGCAATTGAGATTGCAAATGCATGTATGAGTGTTTATTAGTGTTTTACAATAAAATATAAATTAAGTTAAGCACATTCTGATTTGTTAAAGCTCTATTTGTTCGATTATGTGCATTATTGGTACATATGAGAGGTGTTCCTTTGAGTTTTGCCTCCTTTCTTTGGTTTCCATTTGATTCTTTTGCTTATTTACTAGTTATAATGGTTGCAGTCCCATCTTATGTATGTGAGTACTGTTATTTTGTACAATGGATTGTGCAATTACTCACAAAATGAAAGAAAAAAAAAAAGAACCTCATATATCTATATCTATATATAGATATAGATATAGATATATATAAACTTAAGAGACAGGGATTAGGGTTTACTTAAGAGGTAGGTATTAGGGTTTAGGGATGCTTATACCCAAACATCTCTACTACACTTAAATCAGGGATCGAGTTGACAATAGGTGGAAATCCCCGACACCTCTTTTCTCTTGCAAATTAATTGTATAAAAGTAAGGCACATAAATATGGTGGATATAAATATCCTAGGGGGTCATTAGGGTTAAAAGGAACAACTACATAACAACAAACAAATTCAACTAAGCAAATATTTTCTACTTTGGCCTTCAGACAGGCATAACCTCCAATCTTCTCATGCTCGCCTTTTTGACAAAGTTGAAGAAACTCAAAACTCAAAAGTTGGTCCTAGCTTAGCTTCATCATTGTATCTAGGACATTAAAATCCCCCATCACTTCTCAGTTCCTCGTAAGGATCAGTTACTTTACCTCAATGATATTTAAATTAATAGCGTAAGTCTAACCTAAGAAGTATTGTCCACTTACAATTTCAATTTTGCACATTATTTTCAATCACAATTTTGCTTTTATAATTCAAGGTAGCATCTACTATCATAAAAATGCGTACTCGATTGAGGCAACCTCAGGCTTAAAAGTTAATATAACCTTGCCTTCACTAATTATTTAGCATATGATACAACACAAACCAAGAGATTCTTTTAAATGTACCGCTATAACCACCTCTACTATAGGTAGCGTGGTCAATTATGGAAGAAAAAACTTTAGCATAAGAGTTCCCTTCCATTATATCTGAAAGAAATAAGAAGGGTTTTCAAATCAATTTCATAAATGATGCTACTAAAGTTTCTTAAACAACATGGGAGCTTCCATGTGCTATACAAAATTATGCATCCCCAGAAAAATCAAAAGAAGGTTGAAAACAAGGACTCATCTTATGACCAAACTCCAAGCAAACCAATAATAATATCTAAATCTTACTGCAAAGAATTACTTTAGACAAAAAGCCATCCTCAAATCGCCAACACATCAAACCAAAAGCCACTTCACACCACCAACACATCCTTTCAGTTTCCTTAACTACCTAGAGAAAAACAACCATAGTAAACTATTAGTTGAAGCACAATCTTATCATTTCACAGGCCAGACATGCATCTATATTTCAAGCATGAAATGGCCCACATTGATCCTCGCCACATGTCAGCATACTGGCCTATCCACCAAAACAAAAATTTCATGTGTTTCACAAAACATATTATTTAAAAGTTTTGCCACATTACAGTCAAAGATAAACACCAAGACTGATCTAATTAAATTCCAAATACAAAGCTTTAGTTAATGAGCATAAAAGGTTGATTGAAGAGCATACAACTATAGATTAACCACAAAAACAAGCGTTGTTGTTCATTGCAACACATTCTTTTTCCCAACAATATCCCACCACCATTATCATCAGCAATAGCATATCTTTAAATTGTTGAAACCATAAGCAAGAAGCATCCTCTTAGTCTTAGGCCAACTTTAAACTAACAACTCTTGAGAATTATTGAAATTAAAACGGGAAATCTAACATACAAAAAATTGCACATAGAAAAAATAAAAAAGTTATTTATTGATTTACTTCACACAATTACGTCACAAGTAACCACAATTACATCACAAGTAAGCAAAATTTATGGGTGTAACGCACACCTTAGGAGTAGTATGAATATGAAAATATCTTCCCCTTTTTTCTTTTTTGGAAAAAAATTAAGGAACGATAGGGAATTTTGATTCAAGAACTAAGGACATGTTTAGTATTTTCAATAACACCAACTTTTAATATAATCCACTCATAATTTAACTAATATTTAATATTTTAACTTCATTCTACAGCAATAATTATAAAATAAAAACCACATTGTATGGTGACAGCACTTAAGTACCAAACATACTCTAAATAATAACCCACCATAATCCGCAAGCTAATAAATTGGAAATATCTTAAATTTTTTAGAAACTAAATATACCCAAAGAAATATTACGTTCCTCTCAATATTTTATGTGATTTTGAGTGACGGCCTTATTAAAGGAACCATGAATTAACTTAAGAACTCATTAGTCACAACTATGATGATACTCGGGTAACTCAGCAATAAAACCACAAAATATGATAGGGGTACAAATCTAGTGCAATATCAGCGTATTAAAAGTTATAGACAATGGCCAAAACGTGTATAATCTGACATACATTTCACATCTCCATGGAAAAACAATGAGTGCCTTCTACTAAAGTTTTCAAAACAGCCCAACAAATAAATTAACTTGTACTAGACTCAGTACATAATCAACAAAAGCACATAGAAAAGAAAAATAGAAGGCTTATTGCTCACCTGAAAGCCAAACGCCATTCTTCTTCGAATCAAAGTCCACTCTTCGTCTGCCAAGAATCTAAAACATACAAAAATGAAATAAATCAATGGAGCCATAAATTCAAAGATGCAAACTATAATCCATAAAGCTGCGTTTGCTTTTGCGAAAATATCAACGAAGAACCGATAAGCGTGAATCTAATGAGAGTTGCGAGATTGAAATGAGTTTGGAATGAATAATCAGTTCTTAGTTCGCTTTCCAACCATATTTTCCTTGAAAGTTTCTCAAATTTCAGCAAACAAACAAATTAAAAGTGGATTGCAGAAACACATTTCAATCAGATAAATGTACCGAGACAATAAAAATATGGTAAATTACCTCAAACTGAAAATTCTTAAGAAATTCGAACAACAAATTAGAGCGATGGAACCGGCATTAAGCGAGAAAGTGTGCTCAGGGATGCCAATTCATAAACGTAAATTCACGAAAATTCAAATCTATAAATAACGCCGAGATCATAAATTACTATGCAATCGAATTCAAAGAAAAAAGGAAATGTGAAAAATATAACGATAGATCTGCTTGTTTATGGGTGACAAAGGAAATTTTTCTGCATAAAAAGAAAGAGAAATAGAGGGAGAGAGAATGAGCCATGAAAAATATCTGCGAAATACTATATATAAAAACACTGAAGATGCCCCCACCTGATCTGTACACGTAATCCATCGGTGTAATCTTGCGTTGATTTGATTTTGTTTTTTTTTTTATTTTGTTTTTGAATATCTAGGGTTTCGGATTCTACGAAATGGCTTTCTTAGTTTTTGGGACAGCTTCTGTTTCAGGGCAGCAAGCAGGGATTTAAATAATTGAAGTCGGCTTTGCGGGTCTTAAGCCTGGACTCCAGCTTTGCTACTCGGCGCGTCAAGGATTTTCCGAACAAGTTCTTTTTTCCAACTAATACTTTATCCCACTCATAATGCCATGCTAATTTAAAACTCACATAACACGACTCAGTGAGTAAAACAGTATCACAATATTTTTATTATCAATATAAATAAATTAAAATTCTCTCATCTCAATTATTAAATTTAAATTTTTATTCATTAAAATTATGTTGAGGGCAGTTTTTTAAAGGCTTAAACATTGACCTTTGCTTTTCTTAAAAAAAAACGTTAAAATTAAAATAAATTTTTTTTTTAAAATTGTTTGATATAATAATTTTTTTTTATTAAAATTATCATAAAAAATATTTGATTTGGTTAAATTAAAACATTGAAAGAAATAATTAAGAAGGATATTTTTAAAATAAAATAAATATTATATGTGTATTTAATGATAAGAGAAGAAAAAATTTTATTTTTTAATTTTTTAAAAACTCTTTTTTATCCTTTAAATATAAAAAAAAAATTTAAAAATCTCTTTTTTATCTTTTAAATATAAAAAAATTTTACAAAATCTTTTTTATTTTTATATATTTAACACAATTTTTAATAAAAAAAATTAAAAAATACTAAAATAAAAATTGAATCAAACAGACATCAAAAACATTAACAATTTTTGCCCTATATTCTCGTCTTCTCGCTTTCTATAATAAGAATACAAAATAAAATAAATAGTAAAGTACTGGCATATCTTATGCCTGTTGGTATGATCTACAGATGATATTAAAATGAACGAATACATAAAAATATTTGACATCCACAAATAATTTCTAAAAAAATAAAGTACAAAAAGAAAAATTAAAATATTTAATATAATATAATTAGAGTTTTTATTCTCTAATCCAATGTATATAGGGTATGTGTAAAATATAAAATTTTAATATTTTGCATATGTTAGAATAAAGGAATCTAATATGCAATTTAAACTCGTTCAAAGATGTTTGGCTTTCAGGTGACTCAGGATCCCTTCTTTCCTTTTCTTTTCTACCTTCTTTTCTTTTGTTGATTATGTACTGTATTATTTAATAGTTACCAAAATTTTTCTTATTTTATACTTCTGTTATAATATGCACAAATTACAAAATTTTAAATTTAATGATATTAATAAAAAATAAATTTTTATTTTAAAAATATTTAAAATAAAAAAGAAATAAATATATTTTTAATTAAATTTTATTTAATAATTCATACTAATATAGGCCAATGATTTTTTTTTTATAGTCGTTCGTATTTAAAAGAAACGTAAAAGTTTGGCTCGGGTGAACATTGCTCTCTCTTGAAGCAGAGCGACTTGATCCAAGCTGCTTCTATTTCTGCGCAGTTAAAAAAAATGATACTAATTGGGCAAACAAGCTAACGGCGCTAAACGGGAAAAAAAATGAGTTGCGGGAAAGTACGGCGACACGTAGCAACCTGCAATTTGACCACGCAGAATAACCTACAACCACTAGTAGATTATATTTGTTATAACCGACTCTTTGAACGAATACAAAGCGAACACGACGCTAATGTCCTAACCACTCTCTTAGTATTTTAAAAATCTTAAATAGAATAGGCTCAATCACAGAAAGTAGGTCCACGAGATAAAATAAGAAAAAAATAAATGAAGGTACAAAAAGGTACCCTTACGACCTGTCATGCACATGTGTCAACTGTAAGAGTTCAGTCAAAATTCATAATTAATTATTATGCAAGGACGAAGATATTTTGATAACTGGCTTGATACGGTGCCACCTGGCAGTTGAAACTAAGATATTTTTTTAGAATGAACGTTGTAAAGCGACACGCTTTTTCAAAAGAGAAGATTCATCAATATTTTTGCTTCAGGGGAAAAGATGAAAAATAAAAGTTTGCAAGTTTAATGTCACGTGAAAGAGAATTTGGAGTTAACAAGTTTTAGTGGATAATTATATCATTATCGAAGTCGTAATTAGGATAATCAGCCAATTATTAATTCAATCGTATATGATCAAGTGATCGGCCAATGAGATCAAAGCATACGACAAGGGAGAAGATATTATTAGATAGCTAGAGAAATTGGGATGGTATATTGGTGTTATTATCATATAAAATAGATGGAGTACTCTCTCTTTTTTTTTTTTTTTTTTTTTTTAATTTAATTGTCACTCAATCTTTCCTATCGAATACAATGAGGGAGCACACCCCATGCATCCGACGTACCGAACTAATTCACAAATTCAATTGGCTACTAGCCTCACTCATGATT
>JAVXUL010000002.1:5764005-5788615 GCA_035590515.1 Trichilia minutiflora | reverse complement strand
CATTATCAAAAACATATGAAAAATCAATTTATCATCATAAAATCAATTAATCATCACAAAAACCAATCATCAAAAATACATAAAGACATCACTAACAATAAAAGTAAACACAGTTTTATAAGTTCTCCCAATGAACTCTAAGGTGAAAATATGAGTCAAGTCTAAGAAATATACCTGAGTGTACTATCTCGATGCTATCATCACCTTTCTAACACCTTAACTAAACTCGAATTAACCTATGAGCAAGAAAAAAGGGTGAGTGTACTAATATATACTCAGTGAACAAATAAAATATATAAAATAGGAAAGAACTAAAGAATAAGTAAGATTTTTACCATAGCACTTTTAAGAAAATAGTTTTTAAAAATATTTCTTCTATTTTAAAACCATAACCTATTACATATATCGAAATCATTAGGACTGGCCATCTTTTCCAAATGATCACTCTAATCAAGAGTAATATTGAACCATCAGTGGGTATTCTGTATACAATTTAAAATTCATAAAGGCACAATAAGATGTTTCTTGATTATAATGTAAGATATATATGTGATTTACGAAAACAATACTCACCATAACATTGGCTTCGAGTAGTCTATGAATTCACACATAAATATCCTCAACCTAACCACCTAGTGGATCACTCCATCATAAATGATACCTCTATATCCCTTATATCGTCCCTACCTATGCACTTACTCACCTGGATAACCACTGCCTCAATCTATCTCAGGCTACTTAACTCTTTGTAGCTACAGTCTTAGCCCTCATGGTTTTGGCTTCTTAGCCTTCAATATTCAATCAAGAAATATATGTAATCATCATCAAATCCAAATATTATAGAACCTTTCATGTACAAATTTAAACATATAATTATCATTTGGCCTTTTAGGCCCTAAACATCGTATACAATCAGTCACAGGCCATTTATTTATAAAATATGGACATAAGTATTCATCTAATGATTTTGAAAACATATCAAAACAATTCAAAAATCATTTATAAGTGTTTAAAATCTATTAATAAAATTTTCACTCACAATATAGGGAGGATAAACATTCCTTAATTAGTTCTCACTCTTCGGCTCCTCTTGGATATCCTCTATATGAGCATCGTCACCTAAAATATACATATACATATATTTTCGTTATATTTATCTTTAATACAATAAATAAAATCTATGTATGAAATAATCATGCTCGTATTTCTACTGTTTTTAGTTAAAACTGAACCCATTAAGGCTTTATGCTCTTCTAAGCTATTTCTTAAGCAAATCAGGCCCCTTATAACCATATTTCCCTAAATTGATTTTTGATTCATTATTTCTATCTATCTACAGTAAACCCTAACCATGAAACGTATTAAATCTAAGATTTGAACTTTAATTAGAATTCAAAAGCTTACCTAAAGTTTGAATATAATTTAGAAAGCTAAGTTTCTTGTCAGTTGTGTGAAACTCGAATGATTGAAACTCTAGCTAATCTCCCAAGCTTGAATCTTGCTCAAATTGAGCAATGTACGTTGAATATGAATTAAAAACGTTGTCGGGGATTTGACTTGGTATAAAAATAATAATTAATTAGTGAAATCTATAGGACATGAGAGTGGTTTAGTTAAATTGTATGGAGAGAATAAAGAGATAAACAAGAGAGTTTAAGAGAGATGAAGATGATAAAGAAAATGAATGATTTTTGCATTAAGTTCATATTTTATAATGCCCAGTATAATTACCAGTTTGTTCTTGCTAGATTAAAGGGAGAAAATTATAGAAATAGGTAAAATAAGCTTTTCATAAGATAGATATTTTGTTTTTCATTGTCAGAACGCTATCAAAACATGCAAATCTATAAAAAGTATTGATACTTTCCTTGTAAGTATCGATACTTAAGTACATTTCAATTTGCCTTCACTCCAAGCATATCGTACTTTTCGTAAGTAAGTATCAATACTGAGAACAAGAGTATCAATACTTTGGCTATAGGCATCGATACTTCCCTTTAATGTATTGATTTATTTAACCCTGACATACAATTATCGATACTTTTTTACGTTGAACTCCGTCTCTGGCTCTCCCATAGCATCGCGTATTTTCGTAAAAAAGTATCGATACATTCAATCTTGGCTCATGAATATCAATATCTTTCCTGAAAGTATCTATACTCTCATACGTAATCTTCGTCTCTGTCTAGATGTATCACATTGATATGTAAAAGAGTATCGATACTAAACCCTTATGTATTGATAATTTCCTCAGTCACAGGCATATATCAATACATTTTCTCTCTCAATATCAATACCTTAGCCTTATGCACCCCTGTTTTGAAAAATATCAGTTTAATCCACTTGAAAATTTAACTAACTTTTAATTTTCTTTAGGTCCTTGGGTTACGCATTTAAAATTCAATCTTAACCAAACCAAATATCCAAAATAATTATTAAACCTCACTAATGTATTGACGATCTCCCAATTATGCACAAACATACTTAAAATACCATGTAAAATAACTATATTATCCTTAGATTTAAGGCACTGGGCTCACATGTCTTGTAAGTAATCACGTCATTCGATTTGTTCGAATTAGTTATCTCATAAATAATAATCATTAGTTTGGTTTGGATTATTTGTCTCACAAAAAATCGTTCTATGGTTAATTGGTCATATTAGTCTTGTATATGTGGACTCTTATGAATCAGCTATTAGAATCCTATATTCGATTAATTATCACTTATTCGATAAGTAATAATATTATCGGTTTAACTTATTATTCAAGATTTGAATAATCAGATTCTTTCATTTGATTAGGATTACTTGTCAAATAAGTAGTCACGTTGCTTAACAACTTAGGCTAACTTGTCGAAACTCAATTATATTCAAAAGTCAAAAGCATCATGATTATAAAAGACAAACTTTTCAAATAAAAGTCAACAAAAATATCAAAATTGGTTTAACTTATAAACCATTCATACTTGACAATTTTCCATGTTTTTTACTTTTGAAAATATAATTTATGATGTCATAATTGCATCATCATCATTGATGTAATTTAACATACATATATGCATGCATCATCTCATGATATATACATACACATACTAATTCTAAATTAACCTAATTAATTAATCCATCAAATGAGTTAATACCTAAATTAAGCAACTAATGGTAATTAACCTTCAATCAACAAAGAACCTTAATTATCGAGAATGCTAAAGCAATCTTAATATTCATACAACTATAATTAACACTTAATTACTATAATTCAGGATTATTAAGTATATATATCATATAAACATGCATTAATAACCAAGAAAACACATCCCATGCATTCATTACAATCTATTAGCATCCTTAATAATCAGTTAATCACAACTAACAATTAATTTCATCATTCAAGATCATTTTGCAGGTTTAACATTTAAACAACATTAATTAACAAAAACATAACTATTATGCTTGCTAATTAATCACAACCGAACATATATTCATACCATAATGATCATATAATCATAATTAATAATTAATTATAATTAAATATGATCATATACTATGTTTAACACTTAAACATACATGATATCGCTAAGAAAAACATAACTCTTTTGCTTTCAACAGGGTGGCCAAATCTAATTAGGGCATAAATCATATTTATATTATTTCCATCACATGAAAACAAAGCATTCATAGTATTACAAGACAAATTCACAACACTTGTACATTTTCTTCATAATAGCTGAATGCTTATGGATTCCAAATTCATGCTTACATTATTTCATCACATAAAACAAATATTACTATAACATTATAATCATCATATGATCCAAATAACATTATTAATTTATTAAGATCATAAACTATTTATCATCTTCCCCAAATTATATTTAATGGAATCCATAAACCTTAATTTACCAATTAACCAAATCCAACCATAATAATCATAAATTAAGCGTAAGCACAAGCAATTAGCAACCTTAAGCATACTTTGATACCATTTTGATAGGGTTAATCTAGCTTAAAGTTTTAACTAGGGTTTAGTATGCATATTTATATGATTAGGGTTTTAATCTTGCAAATTAACCAAAATCAATGTAATAATTACTAATCTTTAATGATTATTGATCAAGATTAATCCCACAAGTGCAAGATCTCTAAGAGAACCAAACCCCCAAATTGCTTTCTTACTTTGGCCGAACCTAGAAAAAGATGAGAGTTTGAATTTTTTTTAAATTTTTGGAATTTATGAATTAATTCAATTAATTATGGAATTTGAACCCTATTTATATCTGTATACCCAATGACCTAATTATCCCTTATCAAATGAGTCAAAGATAAATGAGTTCCAAAGCTTATCCAGTGAGCTTTGTAATAGTATAATGCATAAAAACAAGTTTGTCCCTATTAAATCTTTTAATATCAAATTTGTCCTAAAACTAGTCAAATTACCTTTGATTAATTTTGATTAATTTTATTTATGTTCTTTAATATTAATAGAATATCACAACTTACTCCAAGTCATGATCGGATCAATTTATTAAGCCCTCGGTTTCATTAAACTATTTAACATGTAAATAATTTATACTTTTCGATTGAATATTATCTATAGAAGTATTAATCCTCTTATAAATAATATTTGTTCTCTCTCAAATAGTAAGATAACATATGATTGTTAGTTGTGACCTCTCGGTTCACTGTAGTATTAATTATGAGTTAAAATCAATCTCATTAATTATGTTCCAAACTCTTCGAATGCTCAATGATTATGGTTAATATCTAATAATATGTCACAATCCTAAACCATAATAAAAAACTTTTTATCAAATCTTTCGCTTCTAATTGTATGTTTCGTGTGAGTTATATCCCTCCATCGTCTTATCCCAACTAAGTCAAGGTCACAGAAAGTTAAAGCCCTAAACTTATTATCTGTTTTAGACTATTGATCATTAGATGCTAAACTAGTTATCACGAAACCCTTTTGTGTAACTTAAATTAATGTAAACCTTGTATTTTTAACTTATAGATATTTTGGTCATTTAACCTTCTAGGGATAATTTTATCTTTTTAAAAATATTTGTTTGGGTACTATTATTAACTCATCTACTTTGTATTTTTGCTCACTAAGTGTTTGAAAAAGATTTAGCTGAGATTGGTGTAGATTATATTATGTTTTTGATGATACAATTATGTTTAAATAATATTGATATTGAAGTATTGACCAACAAAATTGATAACTTGATGGATTAAGAATATTTGTGAAAATGAGTTGATCATTTACTATTTTTGAATTCATATTTAAGTTATAATCACTTGTTTAGTTTGTCCCTTGAGTTAACTTACATTGAACATATTACACTTATAACTTTTTGTCGAAAAAGGATTCGAATTACAGGAGATTTGGTCAAAGTATCGATACATAGAACAGCATGTATCAATACATGTTTTTTCAAAAAAAGAAGTATCGATACAAAAAGGAAATGTATCGGTACTAGGACGAAGTACATTTAAGGAACTATTCACATATTGATATCTTAAAGGAAAGTATCGATACATATGGATAAAGTATCGATATATACCTAGAATTAATAGCATATATCGACATTCTTCTGCAAAGAAGCCCGAGGTAGCATGAAAACTGAAAAAGTATCGACACTCAAAAAGCAAGTATCGATACAGAGACGAAAACAAAATCTTCTACGTAAAGAAGTATCGATACATGAATATTGACGTATCGGTACATGAAAAATGCCTAGCAAAGTATCGATACATAGAAAATAAGGCATCGATACATAACTCATCTGTACAGTTCAATAACTAGTTTCAGAGTATTAAATATCGTCATTAATAATGAATTCAAAGAACCATTAGAGAAAATTAATTCAAATATAAATACAATCATTTTTACAAAGATTAATAGTAGTTGAGAAGATATTCAGAGCACATCATTGAGAAACATTCCTTTGAAAAATTGATTATTATTCTTTTAGTTCATCATCTATGATTATTCTAGAGAGAGAATACTTTGAGCTTATTTTATATACACTTTGTTGAGAGATTTCACTTAGAATTCTCTGATTATATCAAACATAATTTGGGTTTCTCTTTACCCATTATAAGAAAGACTTATACTGGGTTACATTTCACCCAAATCAAAAAAGTTATAATTTTTTATTGCCCTTGACCATTTAAGAAGGAGGTATATCTGAATTCCTCTTGACCCGTAAAAACAAAGACTTAATGATCTTCGATGTGAGTAAATTCAATCGAAAAAAGTAGAGGTAGACTTGTAGTCGAACCACTATAAAAATTATCTGTATAAAGTTTTCTTTCTCTCTCTTCATTTCATCTGCATTTAATTTACTTAGTTCATTATGATTATTACTTTAACTCTCACGAGAAAATTTTGTTTTGCATAAAAGTTTTAAAAAAATCCAATTCACGCCCTTATTAAATTCTTCCATCTGGACCTATAATTGGTGTCAAAGCCTCACTCACGTCATATAAGATTAAATACCTGTGAAGAAGTAGATCATTATGGCATGTTCATCTAGCATTCTATCACACATGATAAAGAGTCTGTGTACTAACAGATCTCCATTCTTTAATGGGTCTGACTATACATACTGAAAGAAACGTATACAAATATTCCTCAGTACTCTAGATTTTAACATTCTCAAAATTATAGAGGATGGTTATAATCCTCCGATGATCATAGATGAGACTACTAGAGAAAGAAAACTGAAACTAAAAGGAGATTAGACTTCAGAAGAGAAAAATCTGTTTTAGTTAAATAGAAAGACCATGAATGTTTTATATTGTGTATTAGATAAATCAGAATACAATAGAGTATCTGGCTACGACACGGCCAAGTCCATATGGGACATATTTGAGGTTACTCATGAAGGAACTAATAGAGTCAATAACTATAAAATAAGTATCCTAGTTCATGACTATAAACTTTTTAAAATGAAACCCCATGAGTCAATAAAAGACATGTACACATATTTTACTGACATTATCAATGGTCTAAAAGCTCTTGACATGATATTCAAATTTGGATATTGTGTCTAAAATTATGAGAAGTCTAGAAAAAACGTGGGAAGTAAAGGTGACTACCATCAAAGAAGTTTATGATCTCAACAAGCCCCCTCTTGAAGAGTTACTTGATTCGTTGATGACATATGAGTTGGAAGTAAGTATAAATGAGCAAGATAACGAAGAAAACAGAAAGAAAAACATAGCTCTCAAAAGCACAAGAAAGGAAGAAGAAGATAAGAGTATAGAAGCTTTATCAGAAGATGGTGAATTTATATTAATGGCTATAAGGATGAAGAAAATGTTTGGAAAAGAGAAAGCTAGAAGAAAGAACTAAAAAAGAGGAAACTTCCAATAAGAAGACAAGTCTGAATGGTTCAAAAAGAATAAAGATAAGGAGAAAGAAAAAGATGTAATCTATTATGAGTGCAAAAAGCCAGAACATACCAAATTAGAGTGCCATACCAGAAAGAATAAGAAAGATTGGAAAAAGAATAAAGCTATGAAAGTCACTTAGGATTACTCATTAGGCGAAGACCACTCCTCAGCATTTAAAATTGAATGTGTAAATTTTTGTCTTATAGCTAAAAAAGATGATGATGTACTATCTAAATCCTCTTCTGAATATTATAATTCATGTTCTGATAGTGATAATAAACTAATGCATGATGAGTTATTTGAGTTATATGAAGAATTAAAATATGATTTTGAAAAGTTGTGTGCTAAATATAAAGAGAATGAAAAGAAATGCTCATATTTAATAAAAGAAAATGATGAATTAAAATATAAGGAAGTTATGTGCAAATGTGATACTGAAATGAATATATTAAAAGTAAAAAATAGAGAGCTAAATGATGAAATCAGTAAGCTAAAAAGAATATTAACTAAATTCATTTTAGGAAAGGATGCATTAGATAAATTGCTTGGTAGCCAAAGATTAATCTTTAATAGAGCCAGAATTGGTTGTAAACCTGATGCAAAATAGAAATCATTCTCCAAATATTTTACTAAATCATCTAAAGAGGTTAGTTCATTTATTGTATGTCATTATTGTGATTGAAAAAGGTATTATAGCAACAAATGTTCCATCAAGAATAATACCTATAAGGGTTCAAAATTGATTTAGGTTCCCAAGGGTACAAAGACTATTGTTGATGCTTCAAAGGTTAAAACTAACTTGTAGGGACCTAAAGTTAAATGGGTACCAAAGTGAATGATTGATTGTATTCTAGGAGCAGAAAAAGAAGAGCATCAAAAGGGAAGATAAATGGTCTCTGGACAGTAGATACTCAAGGCATATGACTGAAAACAAAAAGTTGTTTATGCATCTCACAAAGAGAAAGGAAAAGGATGTGATTTTTGGACATAGCAGTAGAGGTAAAGTAATTGGCATTAGTAAGATCAAGGTAAATAATATTGAGATTACTAATGTGTTACTTGTGGATGGATTAAAGTATCAGCATATCTCAACTTTGTGATGTTGGATTCAATGTTATTTTTCTTAAGGATATATGTGTTGTTTTTTATGTTAATAATAGAGTTTTACATGCTTCCAGGATAGGAGATGTGTATATGATTGAATTAGATAAAATAGATGTTGATTCTTCTGTGTGCTTGCAAGTGATTTATGATGATTCTTGTTTTTGACATAGAAGATTAGGTCATTGTAGCATGGATCTTATTAGGAAGT
The DNA here is from genome assembly GCA_035590515.1 of Trichilia minutiflora. Taxonomy (NCBI): domain Eukaryota; kingdom Viridiplantae; phylum Streptophyta; class Magnoliopsida; order Sapindales; family Meliaceae; genus Trichilia; species Trichilia minutiflora. Next base: position 5,779,904 of record JAVXUL010000002.1, on the reverse strand, counting down.
TAGCTAAGTATCTAAGTATGGTGTATTAGAAGATCTTCCTAACTTCAAGTTTACCAAGGATAAGACATGTGGACCATGTCAAAAGGATAAACAAATAAAAAATTCATTCAAGCCTAAGAATTCAGTTTCTACATCCAAACCTCTTGAACTCATTCATATGGATCTTTTCGATCCTAATAGAGTTACATCTTTAAGTGGAAAGTATTATGCATGTGTCATAATGATGACTTCTCTAGGTTCACATGGGTATTCTTCTTGAAAAACAAGAGTGATACATTTGATGCATTTAGAAAATTCTCTAAGAGAATCTAAAATGATCTTGGTTATCATTTGGTAAGGATTAGAAGTTACCAATGTGGTGAGTTTGTGAACCAAGATGTTGAGTATTTTTGTGATGAAAATAGAGTTACTCACAATTTTTCTGCACCTAGAACACCACAATAAAATGGGATAACTGAGAGAAAAAATAGAACATTATAAGAGATTGGTAGAATCATGCTCAATGAATATAATCTACCTCAATACTTTTGAGTTGAGGCTATTAACACTACTTGTCATATTTTTAATAGAGTACTAATTAAAAAATTCCTAGGAAAAACTCCTTATGAGCTGATTTATTAAAAGAAGACTAAGATTAAGTATTTTAGAATCTTTGGATGCACATGTTATATTCTAAACACCAAAGATAATTTTGGAAAATTTAAGCCTAAATCTAATGTTGGTATCTTTCTAGGTTACTCCTCCAAAAACAAAGCATATAGGGTGTATAATAAAAGAACTCAGACTGTGAAAGAAGTAATACACATTATATTTGATTAGTTAAATCCTGATTTGATGAAAATACTTGCTAAAGATAAGTTTGATGAGTTAGAAGTGCCTAATAAATAAATGACTTGAAGTTGAAAGAGGATCCAAAAGAAAAGGAAGTTAAGCATATAGAGAATTAATCTAAGGAACTTTTAAAGGCTTGGAAGTTTGCATCAAATCATCCTGAGGAGTTGATTATTGGCGATCCTTCTTAAGAAGTTAAAACTAGGAAAGCATCTAAAGAGGTTCCTCATAATCTGAAAGAAATGCAAAACCTTACATTTGTGTCTCATTTAGAGCAAAACAAAATAGATGATGCATTATTAGATGAGGATTGGATTTTAACTATGAAAGAGAAATTAAATCAATTCTAAAAAAACAAAGTTTGGAACTTAATGCCTAGACCTCATAACTATTCCATCATTGGCACTAAATGGATGTTTAGAAACAAACTAGATGAGCATGGTAACATCATTAAGAATAAAGTTAGGCTTGTTGCTCAAGGTTATAACCAAGAGGAAGGGATAAACTATAATGAAACTTATGTTCCCACAGCTAAACTATAAGCTATAAGAATGCTCTTAGCCTTTACATGTTTTAAAAATTGTAAACTTTTTCAAATGGATGTCAAGAGTGCATTTTTGAATGGTTTTCTAAGTGAGGAAGTTTATGTTGAGCAATCTCCCGGTTTTGAAAATTAAAAATTTCCTAATTATGTTTACAAACTTACTAAAGCTATCTATAATTTGAAACAAGCTCCTAGAGCTTGGTATAAGAGGCTTAGTAAATTTTTATTGAAAAATAATTTTGAAAGGGGGAGTGTTGATAAAACACTTTTTATAAAAACGAAAGATCATGACATCCTTGTTGTGCAAATGTATGTTGATGATATCATTTTTGGAAGCACAAATAATTTACTTTGTGAAGAGTTCCCTAAACTTATGAGTAATTAATTTAATATTAGTTTAATGGAGAATTAAACTTCTTTTTGAGTTTACAAATGAAACAAACTTTAAATGGTATTTATATCTCCCAATCTAAATATGTAAAGGATCTTTTTAAAAAATTCAAACTTCTAAATGGTAGGCATATGAAAACTCCTATAAGCTCATCCACCTCTTTGGATAAAGATGAGCAAAGAAAGGGTGTTGACCCTAAGCTTTATAGAGGTATGATAAATTCACTACTTTACTTAACCACTTCTAGACCCGACATCCTTTATAGTGTGTGTTTGTACTAGATTTCAATCAAATCCTAAGGAATTACACCCAAGTATCATAAAAAGAATTTTAGATATCTTAGAGGCATACCTAACTTGGAATTATTCTATCGCAAGGATGATTCATTTGATTCAAAAGGCTTTTCGAATGCGGACTTTGGAGGATGTAAGGTTGATAGGAGAAGCACAAGTGGTGCTTATCATTTCCTAGGTAACGCATTAGTGTCGTGGGTGAGTAAGAAGCAAAATTCAATTTCTTTATCTATCACTAAAGCCGAATAGATACTATGAGTAATTGTTGTGCACAACTCATGTGGATTAAGCATCAATCGATAAATTATGGCATGCATATAGAAAATATTTCTATTTTGTGTGATAAAACAAGTGCCATTAACCTTAAAAAAAATCCTATACATCATTCACGTATTAAGCATATTAAAATTCGATATCATTTTATCTGAGATCATGTTCAAAGGGGTGATGTATTTATTGAATACGTGAACACTAAAAATTAGTTAGTAAATATTTTCACTAAACCTCTAGATAAAAATAGATTCTGCCACTTGAGAGACAATCTTTGAATGATGTGTGTTGAATAATTTTTTTCAAAAATGATTTCTGTATTTTATTTTATCTGATTCAGTTGCTTTGTATATTGATATTTTACGGCTTTGAGAAGTTAAGACATCGATACTTGTCTGCTTCTAATCGATTCTTCCTAGAAAATCTTTTAAGTATCGACACTTTTCAATTAAAGTATCGATATATTCTTTATAAAAACCTCAAGTATCGATATCTCTGCATCTAAGTATCGATACCTGTTTGTTGCATATTAAAGTATCGATACATCTCTGTCAATGTATCGATACATGCTCTATGTAACTGGTCACCCACAAGAGTTAGTGGGTCATAAATGCATGTGGAGAACGTGAAGAGACAAATCCTCCACGTGGAAACTCCCTAAAGGCATTGTTCTTTTCTATAATCATACCATTAATTGTCACACTAATAACTTTCTACCACGTGTCTTATCTTTTCAAATTTCAATTTTTTTTAATTTTTCAGTTTTATCTTTTGCAATTTTTCTCATTAAAGTATCAATATTTCTATTTCAAAATATCGATACATCAAATTTTTTTAATAATGATCATCTTCTACACTTTTCTCTCTCTCTCTACTATAACTCACTTCTTTACTTTCCCTCACTACTATAATTTACTTATAAAACCCTCTCTTTCTCTTATAAATCCTTCAAATTTCTCATCATATCTCATGGCTCCAAGAATGAAAATACCTGAAAATCCATGACACTCAAAAAGATCACGACAGAACAGCGATGAGAGCCAAAATACTACCCTTCTATGAGAACCAAACCCTTGGAGGTTTATCTCTCTAGAATAATAGGACAGATTCCTCACTCGTTTTCTTCATCATCGAGTATTTCTTGGCCAGATAATAGACTTTGATTTTCTTAGAGCAATTAATTTTATTTATTTGAAACGTTTTATGAAATTTGGTTAAATGACATATTTAACTTTACGGGGAGAATATTATGAAGAATTAATCCGGTTATTTTACTCTAACTTGTACAGTAGGAACACACATTCTGTCACTAGGACATATAATAGGTTCACCACCTGGATTAGAGGACAAGAGCTAGTTATTACTAAACTTTCGATATCTGACTACCTAGGATTGAGACTTGGTGGAGAGCACTATTTTTGTAAAAACTATAATGTATTGGAAGGTTGCCGAGTTATCTTTCAGAACCCTAGATTAACAAAAATTGATCTGAGACCAATGCATTTGGATTTATACGAGCAGATATTACACCTAATTATTGCGTATAATCTAAATGAGAGGGTAGCCAGATTTTTGAAGATGACTTTTGAGGATATCTGGTGGATGCAATGCATCATAGAAAGAAGAGCTCTGGATCTTGCCCGTTGGATGATTACAGAGATGATTTAGATTACTATTACATGTTCCACCACTCTTCGGTATGGCTACGCTATCACACAGATCATCAAACAATAGTCAGGAGATTTATTACCTAATATAAATAGTTAGATTTAGCATTCGAGTACCCATTTCAGTGCTACGACGATACGTAGGATAGGATACGAGGAGCAGCCAGATGGTTCATGGGTTATGGCATCTACTTTATGCACTAACACACAAGATTCTTCACTCTAGGAGGAAATCCCAAAGCAGACCGAAGAGATACCGTCAGACATTCCTATTTTTGTTCCATCATCATTTCTAGAGCCTTCCATACCAGTGCCTCCATCATATCCTCCTCTGACTTATAGTGCTCAGCCCCCCCTTATTACCGTCTTTCAGGACCACGACCTCCTCCACATTACCATCCATCTTCTACCTATACCTCTTCATTTTTCACACCAAGAGCGGGGACATCTTCGCAGCCTCCACATTATGCAGCTCCTCACTCTACTCCTCTGGCTACTTCTTCTGACAAAGTTCACATTCGTGAGATCCATTCTTCTTCATCTTCTACCTCGAATTTTGAAGATAAATAGTTCCTTTATGTGGTTAAAGTATTAGCTTATTATGTTCTTTTATGTGGCTACTACTTGATGTTTATTTCGTTTCTTATTATATCTTATATTTTTGATGTTATGGATGGTTACTTTTGTTTATCCTGTTCCCTATTATGTTTTTATGTTATTAATGATATCATTGTTCTCTATTATGGATGGTTACTTTTGTTTATCTGAATATTTTTTCTACATTTATTCTGTTTTTTCATATTCCATTCATCTCTCTATATCACTGTTTCTTCATTTTTTTTCATATTCTATTTATTCTGTTTCTTTATCCCTTCTTTGCTTGATGCCTAAAAGAGGGAGAACTTATACTAAGGGGGAGATAATTATTTTTAAATGACTAAAAAATCAATTTTGTTTTACTATCATAAAAAAAAGGGAAATTATATATTATATTATATTTTTGATGATGCAAATTTTGTTTAAATAACATTGATATTGAAGTATTGATAAATAAAATTGATAACTTGATGGATTAAGAATATTTGTGAAAATGAGTTGATTATTTTGAATTATTGTTTGAGTTTTAATCATCTTGGTTAATTTGTCCTTTGAGTTAATTTATATTGGCCATATAACACTTACAACTTTTTGTGTCGAGAAAGGATTTAAATTATAGAAAATTTGATCAAAGTATCGATACATAAGACAGCATGTATCGATACATGATTTTTCAAGAAAAGAAGTATCAATACTAAGGCAAAGTACATTCACAAAACTATCCACGTATCGATATATTAATGGAAAGTATCGATATATACCTGGGAGTAATAGCACATATCGATACTTATATGCGAAAAAGCTCGAGGCAGCGCAAAAAATGAAGAAATATCAATATAAGAAGATCAAAGTATCGATACATGAAATGTCATGAGAAAATCGATACTCAAAAATTAAGTATCGATACGGAGACGAAAATAAAATCTTCTGTGTAAAAAGTATTGATACATGAATGTTGACGTATCAATACATGAAAAATGCCCAACAAAGTACCAATACATAGAACATAAGGTATCGATACATACCTCATTTGTACAGTGCAATGACTAGTTTCAGAGCATTAAATATCACCATTAATGATGAATTTAAAGAGCCATTATAGCAAATTAATTCAGATATAAATACAATCATTTTTGTAGAGATTAGTAGTGGTTGAGAAGATACTCAAGGCATATCATTGAAAAATATTCCTCTGAGAAATTGATTAATATTCTCTCAATTCATCATCTGTAATTATTCTAGAGAGTGAATACTTTGAGCTTATTGCACACATACTCTGTTGATAGATTTCACTTGTAATTCTCTTGTAATATCAAACACAATATTAGGTTTCTCTTTACTTGTTATAAGAATGACTTATACTGAGTTACAATTCATCTGAATTAAAAAGGTTATAACTTTTGATTTCCCTTCATCATTTAAGAAGGAGGTGTATCTAGATTCCTCTTAATCCATAAAAACAAAGATTTAGTGATCCTCGGTGTAAGTGAATTCAATCAAAAAGAGTGGAGGTAGACTTGTAATCGAACCACTATAAAAATTATCTCTGCAAAGTTTTTTTTCTCACTCTTCATTTTATTCTGCATTTAATTCGCTTAGTTGACTGTGATTATTACTTTCACTCTCACAAGAAAAATTTGTGTTGCATAAAAGTTTAAAAATCCAATTCACCCCACTTTTGGATTCTTTTATCTAGGCCTCCAATTATGTAATTGATGATTTATTCTTGATTGAAAAATCAAAAATTGGATAAAATGTGTTTTGTATTATTAAGTTATCCAAAATGTCCAATAAGAAATTATGAAAAAAATTTATTTTCCCTAAATTCTTTTAAACATATTTAAATGGTTTAAATATGTTTATGAGCCAATTAATGATGTAATTGAAAATTTTAATATACAATGAGATTTGTAAATATAATATTATGAATAAAATTGGTTAAATACATAAAAGGGGTTTTATGTTCATTTTCACAATAATAATGTATATGTTTGTTTGTTAATTATAAGTAATGATTTATAATATTCATATGATAAATTTGTTGTTTTTACTTGTTAATGCAATAATGATTGCATGATATATGTATTGAATGCATATATTTATGTCATAATATTTTGTAATGTATTATATATATATATATATATATATATGATTATACATTTGACTAAATGTATGCATTTGTTACACATAATTTATATACACTTTAATATATGTAAATGTATGTTTAGCTATATAGATATGTGAAAAAATGTATATAAAAAAAAACAAAACATTAAGTTTGATTTAGGACAAATTTGATTTGTTAGACAATATTAGTACTTTTTGTTAATAAAATTGGTTTTGTATGTTAATCATATTAACATAATAAGTTAACTTAATCAATGATCAATTGGCTTAAGATTTCTATTATATGATACATTCGAAATTAGAACAAAGGAAATAAATTAAATATTACATGTGATGTAAAAAGAAAGGAGTTTTCTACTTAGTGAGATTAATTAACCAAAAATTCTATTATATAAGATTGGTTAATTTTGATAAGAATTTGATTCCTCGCTAATATTAAAAATCCAACAAAACTTTTGGATTTTGACTTGGGGAGTATAGGATTCAAATTAAATAATAGGAGCTAATTTTATATTATTATTTTAATACAACTCTCAAAATATTTGAGTTTTATAATTTTAAATTATTAAAATTTAATAAGTTAAATTATTTGATTTATTAAATCATATCACTAATAAAGTTTTTTGATTTTCTTTAATCTCTCATATAGATATGTGATATATTTATAAACTAAAATGTCAAACAATGTTCTCTTAAGTATCTTAGATAACAATTTTGATGGGGTCAAACTTTCAGAATTTGTTGATAAATTGAGATTTGTTCTCGATTTAAGAAAATTGATTATATCTTGGTAGTTAAATACCAATTGAGTTTAATAGTAATACTTCATTTGAGGAGCATAAAGTATTAAACAAATGACTTAAGGATAATCAAAAAGTTCAAGGTTATTTGATAATCTTAATGAATTGAGAGTTACAAACTGAGCACGAGAATATCTTGAATGTTTATGGCATATTTCTTATTTTATAAGAGTTTTATAATAAGAATTCTCGAATCATTAGTTATGTGTTATGTGCTTCTCTCCTTAAGATAAGACTAAGAGAGCTTATTTCGTCTGATGATTATATCATTAAAATGATTAATATCATCGGGTGATTAGACATATAGGGTATGGTTATCTTGAACCACCTCAAGGTGAATTTTATTCTCCAATCCCTCCTTTATAGTCACAAACTATTTATAACCAGTTATATCTTGAATAGAATTGAGGAAAGGGACAAAAAGATGTCTATATACTTTAAGTTAGTTTGACTAGTATAAGGTCAAAAAAGCAATAACAAAAAATTCCAAAAGTTACACTTAGTAAAAGAAAGAACTTTATGAAAGTTCTTACCAAGATCGAAAAAATCATAATAAAAGAAAAATATTTTCTCTGTGATAACGAAAGACATTAGAAGAGGAATTGTCCTCGATACCTTATCAGTATTGTAAAAACTTTAAAAGGTGTATATAGCTAATATATGATTAATCAAGAATTAAATGTTATTTCTAATCTTCATTTTTAGATATTAGATTCGACAGTTATATTTTATGTTCAAAGATTACTTGAAGCATTATATTTTTCTTAATCTACTAAAAATATTATTTTTGTATCTGTATTATATAAATTTAGTTATAATATACAGATTAATAGAAATAAATATTTAATATATTAGAGAAATATATTGGTTGATAGAATAAAAAAATACAAATGGTTGATTTGATATGTCCTTAAGTTGAATAAATGTTATTCAATAAAATCCATTACTATTATAAAAATTTGGAAATAATTCAAAGCTCCTTTTAAAAGTAAAAGTAAGAAAGTTAAAGAACTGTTAGAACTTATACATATAGATGTGTGTAGACCATTTAGTACTTAAATAAGAAACAAATTTGAATACTTCATTACTATTATCGATGAACTGTCATGGTATGAGTATATATATTTATTGAAATATAAACCTAAATCCTTTGAAAGGGTCAAAGAATTTAATAATAAAATATAAAATAAACTAGAAAGAATATTAATGTTTTACGATAAGATCGTAAAAGGAATACTTGTATACAATTTTTATAGAATTCTTAAATTATAATGGAATAAAATCATAGTTAATTCCTCCTTGAACACCGTAACTGTATAGTATAGAATAAAGGAAGAATTGTATTTTATTAGATATTGTACGATTTAAGGTAAATATTATAAATTTATTAAATATCCGCTGTGTAAATACTGAATAAATTTCCTCAAAAATAATTTAAAATATTTTGTATATAATATAGAACGAATTAAACCCCAGTAATAATTATATGATAATATGGGATGATCCAGTTTATGTTAAATTAGTTAACATTGATAAGCTAGATGTAAAATTAGAGAAGGATCGATTGATAGAATATTCTAAAGATGATTTAGAATATTATTTTTCCTTTTAGCCTGATCAAATAAGTTTGATCAGTCGAAATGCATGCTTCTTAGAAGAATAGTACTTAAAAAAAGGTGATACAAGGAAAATTGTTAAGTTTAAAGAAAAATCCTTGGAAGCTTAAGCTGACAAAGTTGATAAAAAAAACATTAAATCAGTAAAACTTAGTATAAAATTCTAGCTTAATAATATTTTAGTATATCGTAACTTCTAGTGCGATATAAACTTCTTCAGAAGCATAATTTTGATTTATTTTTAATGAAAAAAGTACATCACAATGATGACTCTAGAAATTATAAGAAGCAATCCTAAATAGGGAATCAAAAAAATAACTAGAGGTAATGGATTCTGAGAATTAATGCATATATACTAACCAAAATGAAAAGGTACAGATCTATAAAACATGGTTAGTAACGAAAGGGATTACTCAAAAATAATAGTTAGATTATGAGAAAACCTATTTACATGTAACCATGATTAAATTCATCTAGATTAAGTTAGTTATTATAGCATATCATGATTTAGAGATTTGATAGATGAATATTGAAATAAAATTCTCAACTGAGTTTTGGGAAAAGTTTTAAAGATAACAACCTACAAGATTGGTATTCACTATAGATAGAAATAAAATATGTAAGTTATATTAATTCATTTATGGATTAAAGGAAACTTCTTAAAATTAAAATAATCAATTTAATAATATGATCAAATCATTTAAAATTTAACCAAAATCCAGATGAACATTGTATTTATCAAAGGATGATTGATTATACTATTATATTTCCTATATGATATGTACGTGACATATTGTTGATGAAAATAACATAAGCATGATAACTGAGATAATATCTTATTATCTAAAATCTTCTTAAGAAAATATCTAGGAGAAATGACCTATATCCTTAGTATTCGTATTTGTGAGACCCCGTATTTTTGAATAAGGGTAGTTTTGACTTTTTATAAATATTTGCCTAGATTCGGTAGATTTCAGCAATGTTTTTGAGGGCCAGTGTAAGATTTTGAAAGAGTTAGAGAGAGAAAAGTATGAGAATGGATGTTAGGAAGTGATTGGATATTTGACCGGTATAAAAAGTAAAGGTAGGGAACATTCGGTTGAACGAATGGTTGAATTCGTTCAAACGAAATGCATTCGATCGAATGAAGGAGAGTTCATTCAAACGAAGTTGAGCAGCAGGAATTCCAGAAAGTTGAAGGATAATTCGATCGAACGAATCTGAGGTTCGATCGAACGAATTTGCATTCGACTGCACGAATGGATAGTTCAATCAAACGAAATTATGGTCAGCATTTTTTAGATAGTCATCGAAGGATTCGATCGAACGAATTAGTCGATTCGGTCGACTGAATCGTGCAAAAAGATAGAATTACCCTTTTTTGGAAGCTTCTTTTCTTAAATAATCAGGGACAAAATGATAATTTTACCCCCACTTTTATAAAAAAAGGGAGCTGATCCCCTCCTTCTCTTGGTTTTCCTCTTCTTCTTTCCTTCTTCTCCTCTCTTGTTCGTTCTCTGCTTCCCTCACACACATTTTTTGTTTTTCACCTTTTCTTTGATTTCTTTCCACCATTTCGTTGCATTCCATGTCTAGAACGCATTGGTATCTTCGATTTGTCGCAAGGAGTGCAGAAATCAAAATAGGAATGTTAGGATTTCGGACCTCAATTTGGGGTTTTCGATGTTCCAGGCCAAATTGAAGAAAACCGACCACACCACGAAGTTCGTAGCTCCATTTCTAACTCGTTTGTATACCCCATTTTGTATTTTATCAACTTTGATTCGTATGGGTTTTACTATGCTTCGTATTAGATTTTTGAGTTTTAATGCATGAATTATAGTTTCCTAGTGTTATTTGGATTGTAGACACCTTGGGTAATTCGTTAGAAAAATAGAAACAAGATTTTGGAAAAATGTGCATGACTGTGAACAGTACCTGAGTTACTGTTCACACAAGAATGTGGAACCCATTTATAAGAATTATGGAATTGAGCTGAAATGCATCATTCTAGATGTAATGTGGGTTATGGGTGTTGAGAATGAGATGATCAGTTGAGTTAAGGGGAGTTTTAGCCGATTTTAAGTATGAACTAATTTTAGGTATTCGGGTTAAGTGCATTCCTCGCATACGAGTCTCGTTTATAATTTAGAATGTGAAATGATGGAGTTTTGATATATGTGTATAGGCTCAGATTCAGATAGCGAGGAGTAAGAACGCGACTTAAACGAGGAACTCTAGGGAGTGCGTACCCTCCCTAACTTGTGAGTGGATTCTTTTTACGTTTTCACTACTTTAAATAATTTCTAATGCTTTTATATACATATGCTTGACAAATGCCGATATCGAGGATTTATGCTTTGTTTTATATATGTTTGAATAATGAGGATGATTATGAATTTTGATGTATGTGTTTATTGATTTTGTGGCCGAAAAGCCGATTGGTTTTGTTGGTTTGTTGATTTATGAATGTTTTATGTGAATGATGGCTGTTGGGCCAGTCTTTATGTATACTATGCTTTGATATGTATTTTTTGATGATGATTTAGCCAATGGGCCATGTTTTGTGATTTGTGTATGATGATAGGCCAGTTGACCAGGTTTTAGTTTCTGTTATGTGATAATACAGCCGACAAACCGGGATTTATATTTGTTTTTCGATTTATGATGATACGGCCTGAGGGCCAAGTTTTCTTATTGTAATTTGGTATTATGTTTTATGTTGGTATTTTGGTGATGAGGCCGAGAGGGCCCAATTGTTGTTGGCCATAATGGCCTGTGTGATTTCTGTAGCTACAATGCGGTAGCCTGGGGAAGAGTTCACTGTGATGTGAACCCTAGGTGAGTGCTGATGTGGTAGCCTAGCACGGACCTAGTGAGATGTCGTCTAGGTGAGTGTTATATAAAGTAGCCTAGGACGGACCCAGGTAGAGGTCGTCTAGGTGAGTGATGTGTGAAGTAGCCTAGGAGAGGATCACGAGGTGGCCGCCTAGGTGAGTGAGTGCCAGATCGGGACAGGTGATAGTCCGTCTGGGGATTTGATGTATAGTAGCCTGAGAATGGACCTCGAGGAGGCCACCCAGGTGAATGTGTACCAGATAGTGGATTATCTGGAGCTGTATATTTGTAGAGGACAACCACGAGTATCACCACATGACTACTTGACAGCCAACATCAGTGGTGGGCTTATTTTTTAACTGAACCCTGCATCATTTTAGTTTCTGCATTTCAAATATAATTTTTAAACAACATATTTTATCTGCATATAAAACCCACTGATGGCTCGGAATCACGCCTAATCAGCGTAATTATTGGAAGGTTGGTTATGCCCAATGATTTGCTTAGTATATGATTTGCTTTGGTTTGAAAATGGAAAAGATAGTTTAAACAAGCTTTCCTTCCAGTGTTTTTAGTTGAATAAATATTACTTGATAATGATTGTGTTTATATTTATTTTTTATTATTTAGTTTTATCGTTTTGTTTCCCTCACTGAGTATACGTTAGTATGATCACCCTTTTTCCCACTCATAGGTTTAGCACAGCGATAGCGTGGATGGTGGTGATTGCATCAGAAGCGGATATTATAGGTATTGCTCCTATACTTGACTCACTCTCATTGCAATGAGTCCACTGGGAGCGTCATTTGATATGTATGGCTTACATGTTTTTCATTGTTTTCAAGATTATGGAATTTTGATGAAATTGTAATATTAAAGTTTGTAATGAAATATTTTATAATTATTTTTTCATAATTTAATTTGGAAAATAATGTGATGTGAAATTTTATTTGATGGATTTGATGGTGAATATTTTAGAAGTAATTTGGTAGTTTAGAAGAAATTTTATTGGAAGTGCTTTATATTTGTTTATGATTTCAGCCTTACAGGTTCTTTGTAAACGTTATGGACCTAAGGAATGCTTATTATGAATCTGTGACGGTTGTCACAAGTGGGACCCCCGAGTTGGGGTGTGACATACATTTCACACATATCAGTGAAAAAACAAAGAGTGCATTCAATTGAAGTTTTCAAAGCAGTCCCAACAAATAAAGTAACTTGTACTAAACACAGTACATAATCAACAAAAGCATATAGAAAAGATAAAGAAAAAGGACCATGGGTTACTTGAAAGCCAAAAGCCTTTCTTTTTCTTCCAATCAAAGTCCACTCGTCGTCTTCCAAGAATCTAAAAATAACAAAATGAAATAAATCCAATTGAATGTAAGCGCTGGAGAAGGTAACAAAAGAAAATGCCAAACTATAATCCATAAACATACGTTTCCTTTTGCAAAACTATCAGTGAAGAACTGATCAACGTGAATCTAATGACATTTGAGAGTTTGAAATGAGTTTCCAATGAGTAATCAGTTCTCGGTTTGCTTTGCAAACATATTTTCCTTAACAGTTTCTCAATTTACAGCAACCACAAACACATTTTACTCGGATGAAACTGTACGGAAACAATAGAAATATTCTAAATTACCTCGAACTGAAAATTCGTCAAAGATTCGAGCAACAAATTAGAGTGATGGAACAGGCATTAGACGAAAAGTGTGCTCAAAGATGCCAATTCATAAGCGTAATTCACGAAAATGCAAATCCATAAATAATGTCGAGATCACAAATTGCAGAGAAATCGAATTCTAAGCACAAAGAAAATGTGAAAAATATAACGATTGATCTGCTTCTTTAGAGGAGACAAATGAAATTGTCCATAGAGACAAGAGAAGCGAGAGATAATGAGCCATGAAAAATATCTGCCTAAGAGTATATAAAAAACACTGGAGATGCCCCCACCCAATCTAAACACGTAATCTTGCATTGATTTGATTTTGGTTTTTTAATTTTGTTTTTGAATACCTAGGGTTTCGGATTCTCCTAAATCGCTTTCTGAGTTTTTGGGACAGCTCTTGTTTCAGGGCAGCAAGCAGGGATTTAAATAATTGAAGTCGGTTTTGCGGGTCTTGAGTCTGGCTTCGAGCTTTGCTACTCGGCGCATGAAGCATTTTCTTATTCACCTATTTTTTTTTCTGCATAATAAATTAATAATAAAATTATATTTTTTCGATGAATTAATTTAAAAATAAATTATAGAATATGTTGGGATGGATATATGAGCGACAAATAAAACTTCCTTAGTAAAGGATGTAGCATTCCCCCAGGCATTTTACTCCTCCTAGGTGGACCCGACTCCCAATCCCTGAAAATCAGCTTCTCAGAGAATTCCGTCTCAGGTTCCCGAGGGTTAATACCTCAGAAAATTTTGTCTCAGGTTTCTCAAAGATAGCCTCTCAGGCAATTCCGCCTCAGGTCTCAGGAAACCGACTTCTCAAAAACATGTCACAGCCTTCAAGTACCAGTAACTGGAGACTTCAGGAGGTTTGTGTCGCTTCAGGATAAGCCTATCCATGTCCCAGGAAAATGCATAATCGACCTCCTGGACATAGGGGCCTCTCAGGACGTCTCTTCTTTACCAACATGAATGTAACCTTTAGCTAAATAACCCCTAATCACGAATCCTCACAATCAAAAATGGGAATGACCGCTGATATGACAGACCTTATAATGGGAGTAGATGCTCTTTTCTAGGAGCTGCTTGTCCTATCTATCATTCATCTTCAGATGACGTAATAGTAACAGACTTATAAGTGAAAGGAATGTCAGCTACAACATTAATGAAATGCGGTCACACATTGTCCAAATGCACTAAAGTCCCATCATCCTTATTCTTCAATGTCCAATCACATCACTAAGGGTCTATATAAAGGAGGATTCTTCATCAAAGAAGGAGCCCAGAACTGGAGATTTCAACTTTCTACACAGCTCTCGTACCACTTCTCTCCCTTTTCCTCATCTTGACAGTGGGTAAAACACTTCTCTTTTTTGCATTCCATTCTAGTTTACTTACCGGAATTCATCATACAGTTTCTGTCTATATCTGACTTAGGTATCAGAGTTTTTTTGCCAGGACCCCCACCCGGTGTGACTTCTAGTGTGTTATTATCTTACAAAAAGTTTTGAGGTGAAGCTCTGCAAAAGAGGATCCGGTCAACCGCTACTTCCGATGACGCAACAGTCATATTCAAATTCACACCTTAACAGAATATTGTCTTTAAAAATAAACTTATAAAACAATTTATTAATTATTATCATAAAATAATTTAATTGAGTGATTTATAGTAATATAATCAAAAGAATTTTATATTATTTATATTTAATTTAAAAAATGTGTATGAAGTGGAATACTGTTTTGGCGTAAAACTTTAAAAAAAATTATCTTATAATAAGATAATAGTTTAAATACCTGTTTGATTGAGTTTTTTTTTTAACTTATCTTTTTTTATAAAGAGAAATTCAGTCAAACATCAATTTTTATAAGCTCTTAAAAAAATAAATAATTTTTTTAATGGATATATATGAATAAATAAAAGAGCTTTTATTTCTTTTTTTTATAAACTCTAATTTTTTAAAATATTATAAAATTTTAAAGTTATTTTTATTTTTTAATTAAAAATAAAGCTTATTTAAATTATTTTATTAAATAATTTATTTATAAAAATAATAAATAAAAAAATTTTTATAAAAAATTTATTAATTAATTTTATCTTATATTTTTAAATTTTTATTTTATATAAGAACTTTTTTTTAATTTTTAAATTAAAAAAAGTCTGACAAAACAGAATGGCTCTCGTGAACATTGCTCTCTTGCAAAAGCCGAGCGACTTGATCCAAGCTGCTTCTATTTCTGCGCCGTTAATTGTAA
>JAVXUL010000002.1:5733578-5763905 GCA_035590515.1 Trichilia minutiflora | reverse complement strand
TGTAAATATTAATTGATGCATGTAATGAGTAGATGACAGGTCACTGCAAGCAAATGATTTAATATGACAAATGGAGTAAAATGATATCTTCTAACACAGTACTCCCATAAGACTTAAGCTTCCACAAGTATAGTGATCTGAATTTCTCAAAATTCAATACCAAAACTGATAAACTATTAGCCTATACTCTACAATATCCAGAATGCATCACGGAATCATAAAAAACCATGGTTAATTGAATTAGAAAAAACTAACTCCTTTCAAATAGCTCAAAGAAAAACAAATACATCAATATCTATAGATAAGGTAACAACTCACATGTGATCTCTCTCAACATCTCGAAGATCTTTTATAACAGCAATGACCAGGCAAACAATGTCACAAAGGTTGTAATGAAAGCCACAGTTACACTGCAGGAAAAAGTTGAAGAGGTGACATGAAGCTTCTCTCACAATTCTACAAATTATGAGAGCTTGAACAATAACTCACTTCCATTCAAATGAGAGTCCAAGGTAGCTCGGGTGGTATAATATACACCTAAATTAAGAAGAAAGCCACGCATCTACAGAAGTTGTTTTATGTTTTATTTTGTCTAACATCTAAATTTCTAAAGGTACACATATCAAGCTAAAAATTGTATTAATCAATGCAAAAGACTAACAATTTTGCGCAGATTAGTAAATAATTTTTATAGATAGGTCATATATATCCAATGATAGTGATATGGAATCATAAACCTTTTGTATTATGAACAATTCTTTGATCAAATTAAATTAGCATTCAGACTCATATATGTAACACATGAATGAAATATACAACTTATTTGTTATACACAGTTTCTTGTACCAATTAAAGAAATTCTTCTCAAGGCTCATACTTGACATGTAGTCATTTTGAGACTAAAAATCATATTCTTCCCTTTTTGATTTGTTCGGAATTTCACAATATAATTACAATATTACAATCAACCTTGTGCTTCCAAATATGACACGAATCAAAATCGAAACTTTCAAATATTTAGTAGGTGGGTAATCAAAATTCAAATACGTGAGGATAGGGCACACTGTCATAGAGTTGATTATTAGAATTTGGAGAGGAAGATGAAAATAAAGCATACTGTGACAATTATAAGAATAGTAAATCTCTTTATTTTAAATGGAGCAACAGAGTAGATTGTTTCAAGAAACAGACCAAAAGAGTACAGAGAAGTGATGAAGGGACCAAAGTTTAATCCAACAATCAAGCGACCAGTAACTGTAAAAAATATCATCCACAATCATTGGTAAGGCTAAACTGAAAGGTCCCTTATAACTAGTGGTAAGAAAGGTTCGTTTACTCTCCACACAGAGAACATAAAATTTTGTAAACACATAGAATGTATCATAAGATCATAAATTCATAGTGCAAATTAAAACCCACACAAATTCCATCATTAATTGGCTTTACAGCATAAAAAAATAAAATCTTCTATTTTTCTTTTTCTGTTTCTTAGCATTGAAAAAATCTTTGTATTAGTTGATCAAAATCTATGAGCAAATCAAAACCAAGGAAGCATACTATAGCCACTACTAATCGGAAAAGCATCCTGTAGAGACACTGACCTATCAAACCAATGGCAAGTAAACGTGAAGGACTTTGAGGAGATAGCAACAACAGCAACAGTGATGAAGACGAGAGTCGAGAGTTGAGAGAAAAAGGGGTCGACGATTAGGGATTTGAAAAAAAATTATATATATATAATAAAAATTGGGTACCAAATAAAAATCGATACCCGATGAGTTAGAATTGGATCCGGTCCGATTTGAAATCATATCCAGATTTTAAGATCGAATCCGATCCTAATTAAAAGGGCACCCGATTTTTTGTGTACCGATTTTTCGGATTCGGATCGATACCCAAAAAAATCGGGTTTTCTAAACAGCCTTACTTATTGTTAGATTTTTTGATAAGTATGGGTTTATAAAAAAACAGTTTTTAGATATTGCACATGTTACAGATACCATTGTAATAACTCTTAGATGAGAGATATGTTCAATATTGTTTCATCATAATCTCAACAATCAAAATATTAGAGGTATAATGGAGCTACTAATATGAGAGGAGGAATAGATTCCAAGTTTGATTATTTAAGCATATCCTCATGCATATTATATCCATTGTTTAGCTTACTAATGGTAATTGGCTCTTCTTGCAATAGTTAGCTAGAGAAGTAACTGATGATTATATTTTCTTTCAAAATCTAACTTTTATTGTCAATGTGATGTGCTCTTCTTCGAAATGCAATGAAAAATTATAAGCTACTTATACAAATGAAATTGTTCAATTGGTTGTAAATGATGATATTGAGACATATAGGAGACTTAATCAAGTTGGTACATTGCAAAGACTTAGAAACATAAGATAGAGTTCTCATTTTAATTTCATATATAGCTTTTTTCACATGTTTAGTGTGACCGTTTTAATTCTTGAAGGATTTACGTACTTTTAATGAAGTAATGTTACTTTTGCTCTTAAGTTTTAGAGCATCTCCAATGTGTAAATGAATTGCTTTCATAGAAAATGTATTATATTATTAATGTTGAGAGACTTGCATCTTACATGGCATTAATAAACATCATCTCCAAAAATTACTCTCCAATGTGGATATAGATTGCTATTTATTATTTTATAAAATTATTAAATTAGTTTTTTTTTCTCCTTTAACTACCAATGAAATAAATGAATTGCTGAGTCAGCAATCCATGATTCTCAACAACACCCTCTAAAAATAGAGGATAGAGTTGAGGATGTGAATTATTTTTTTTTGTCATGTCAGCTTGATAGTGGATGAAATTAAATATATTAGAGAGCCTAATTAAACTTAAAATATGTATTTTGTATATGTGGCATCTTTAAAAAGATAATTTATAGATACATTAGAGATAATCTTAGTGTCTTTTGATTTTTTATTCATTATGCATGTGATAAAAGAGATTATGAGGATTACTAATAAATTTTATCAAACTTTGCAACAAAAATATCAAGATATTTTCAATGCTATAAATTTAATGTCTAGCACAAAATCATTGATTCAGAAGTTAAAGGATTGTGGTTAGAACTGTCTTTTGGAGAAAATTAGTTCCTTTTGTATGAGTCAAGCTACTAAACTTCTTGATATGAATGACTATTTCTCTAACATAATTCGATCTCGTTGTCAAAAGGATAATGTGACAGTTGAGCATCATTATCGTGTGAATATATTTAAAATTGTGATAGATTATCAATTGAAAGAATTGAATAGTAGGTTCAATGAACAAAAATCGGGGCTTTTAATATTGAGTACAGTTTTAGATCCTAAAGATAACTATAAGCATTTAATACTGGTGATATATGTAACCTTGTAGGTATATTCTATCCTTCATATTTTTCAGAGTAAGAAAATTTTCAATTAGAATATGAATTGCAATATTACGAGCTTGATATGCTTAAGCATCCAAAATTTTAGAATTTATCTATTGTTACTATCTTGTGTCAAAGATTAGTGAAAAATGGAAAATCAAATACTTATCATTTGGTTAATAAATTACTTCAACTTATTTTGACTTTTTCTATATCAACAATAGCTACACAACGTGTCTTTTCAATTATGATAATCATTAAAATATAGTTATAGAATAAGATAAAATATGATTTTCGTACATATTACATAATTGTTTACATTAAAAAAAATATTGTCAAAAATTTCTCCACAAATTGATCATAAAAGATTTTTATTTCATAAAACATCAAAAAGTACAATTTAAAATATAAAAATTTGTATATATATTTATTGATTATAGATATTTATAATTTATAATAAATTGGTTATGAACTAAATTTATTTTTTTATATTTTTATATTGTATGGTAGTTATATTTTAATATGTTTAAATTTTTAAATACTTATGTCTAATTTTAATCTGCATCTCTTAAATTAAAATCCTAATTTGGCCCTTACTTAACAAATATGGTTTGATATACTAAGTCAAAAGGTCAGAAGGGTGGCCTACCCTTACAAGTTTTATTGCAGCTCACCTCCGTGATGATCTATGAATTATTTATAGTAAGATAGGCTTCTGCTTTTGGAATTGATGTCGAAAAGGAATGAGAGGTGAGTGCTAGTTAGCCCCAGGGAATTGCCAGGGTCAACTAAACTAATTTGCCATCCTGTGTAAGCTCCAACTGACTGAACGAAGAAAGCAGGAGCTTGAGTTTGATCCTGATGAATGGTTATTGGATAAAGTAGATGGAGAAAGCTCTGCCCAATAGAGTTTAGCCATGTGTGGACCTAAATGGTCCCGTAAAGTCAGTCCTGGTATGGTAGATGTAAGAACGGATTTCCAGTTTGATACAATTATTGTTAATAAATATGTTACCTTCATAATAAGCTGATCACATGAAATTAAACTTGGTAAATAGAAGTAAATTTTTTGAAGGAATAAAAACGTCATATTAACAAGAAATGCTTTTCAACAATGGAGTATATTTTGACAATAAGATCTGCCTTAAAGTCTTGGTTACTTATTTCTAAATAATCAATTAGCACTTTTGTCAAATGCTTCACATTACTCTCATTAACTAGAAGGTAAACAAGTTCAAGGGTCTTTTTTCGAATTGAAGCATCTGAATCCTGAAAGAGAAAATTTCAAAATTATTACAGTAGAACCAAAAAAGAAATGAATAAACAATCATGAGAAAATATACAAATTACTAAAAATACATTATAATTAACAACTGGGAACTCAACAACAACCAAAATACAAAAAGATAAACCAACAAAATGAAAATGATGGTTATATACATGGAAACAAGAGTGACCTGTGTAACTAACAAAATAACAAACACACACACACACACACACACATATAAAGAGCTATTGATATTTGTATTATAGGACCACAAACAACAAAACATCATTGTAGCACTACACCATTTCAGTCAAAGAATCATAGGAACCACCTTTTAGGATGTATAACCATCAGAATAAAATAACAAAAAAGATAGACAAAAAAAACAAAGGGAGAATTCTTTAGAGCCAGTGATTGGAGCTCCATAAAAAAAT
Source organism: Trichilia minutiflora (assembly GCA_035590515.1). Classification (NCBI taxonomy): domain Eukaryota; kingdom Viridiplantae; phylum Streptophyta; class Magnoliopsida; order Sapindales; family Meliaceae; genus Trichilia; species Trichilia minutiflora. The sequence continues at coordinate 5,758,826 of JAVXUL010000002.1, read as the reverse complement.
GATAAATATACCCAAACCTTAATCGAGAATAAAATACATGTAAATATTAATTGATGCATGTAATGAGCAGATGACAGGTCACTGCAAGCAAATGATTTAATATGACAAATGGAGTAAAATGATATCTTCTAACATAGTACTCTCATAAGACTTAAGTTTCCATTAGTATAGTCATCTGAATTTCTCAAAATTCAATACCAAAACTGATAAACTATTAGCCTATATTCTATAATATCTAGAATGCATCACAGAATCATAAAAAAAACATGGTTAATTAAATTAGAAAAAATTAACTTCGTTCAAATAGCTCAAAGAAAACAAATACATTAATGTCAGTAGATAAGGTAGCAAGTCACTTGTGATCTCCCTCAACATCTTGAAGATCTTTTGTAACAGCAATGACCAAACAAACAATGTCACAAAGATTGTAATGAAAACCACAGTTACACTATAGGAAAAAGTTGAAGAGGTGACATGAAGTTTCTCCCACAGTTCTACAGGTTATGAGGGCTTGAACAATAACTCACTCTATTCAAATGAGAGTCCAGGGTAGCTCGGATGACATAATATACACCTAAGTTAAGAAGAAAGCCATGTACTTGTAGAGGTTATTTTATGTTTTATTTGTCTAACATCTAAATTTTTAAAGGCACACATGTCAAGCTAAAAATTGTATTAATCAATGCAAAAGACTAACAATTTTGGGCAGATTAGTAAATAATTTTTGTAGATAAGTCATATGTATCCAATGATAGTGATATGGAATCACAAACCTTTTGTATTATGAACAATTCTTTGATCAAATTAAATTAGCATTCAAACTCATTTATGTAACACATGAATGAAATATATAACTTATTTGTTATACACAGTTTCTTGCACCAATTAAAGAAATCCTTCTCAAGGCTCATACTTAACATGCAATCATTTTGAGACTAAAAATTATATTCTTGCCTTTTTCTATTTGTTCAGAATTTTATAATATAATTCCAATATTACAATCAACCTTATGCTTCCAAATATGGCACAAATCAAAATCAAAACTTTCAAATATTTAGTAGGTGGATAATCAAAATGTAAACACGTGAGGATAGGGCACACGACTATAGAGTTGATTATTGGAGTTTAGAGAGGAAGATGAAAATAAAGTATACTGTGGTAATTATAAGAATAGCAAATCTCTTCATTATAAATGAAGGAACAGAGTAGATTGTTCCAATAAACAGACCAAAAGAGTAAAGAGAAGTGATGAAGGGACCAAAGTTTAATCTAACAAACAAGAGACTAGTGACTGCAAAAAATATCACCCATAACCATTGGTAAGGCTGAACTGAAAGGTCCTTTGCAGTTATTGGTAAGAAAGGTTCGTTTACTCTGTAAAAAATATCACCCACAACATAGAATTTTGTAAACACATAGAATGCATCACAGAATCATAAATTCATAGTGCAAATTAAGGCCCAAACAAATTCCATCATTAATTGGCTCTACAGTATAATAAAAACAAAATCTTCTATTTTCCTTTCTCTGTTTCTTAGCATCAAAAAAAATCTTTGTATTGATTGATTGAAATCTGTGAGCAAACTAGAACCAAGGAAGCATACCATATATAAACCCTATCCCTTAGTATTATGGGTATAGTGGTAAATCTCTCATGAGTTTTTGTGCGTGTCGTAGTGTGTTGAGCATACATGATAGGGTATGATAACTCGAGAGTATGTTAGGGAGGTGTATGGTGTGGATATGAGTTTATAAGAAAGAACTAGATTTTTTTTTAAATTATCTTCATTTAAGAAAAAGTTTTTTATCGTTTTTGTAGAGCTTGAAAAGAGTTTTCCATTGATATATTATGGGCTCTAAACGGATATTATGGTCCAAAGTTATGGCCATTTGAAGTAACAATCCTCAGAAGAAGGAGTAAAGGCAAAGGTATCGATACCTTTGGAGAAAGGTATTGATACGTTATTAGGTAAGGCCAAAGATATTGATATCTTTGAAGAAGGGTATCGATACCTTTCAGAGTATAGAGCCAAACTCAAGATATCGATACCTTGAAAGCATGATGAACAGTAATGGGTCAAACGTATCAACGCTTTGGTGATGAAAGTGAAATATACTTGCCATAAAATATATCAATACGTTGGGGGAAGGTATCGATACCTTGCAAGTGTAGTAAACATTAAAAAAGCCAAAGGTTCTGATATATTGGGAAAAAGTATCGACACCTTTGGGCGTATTATAAATGAATAACAGAATATCATCTTTCCCATTTCCCATTTACACACTCTCTCTTCTTTTTTGACAAAAACTATTTCTTCCCTCACTATGTAAAATTGATCTCAGCTATTCCTCCACCAAGCTCCGCTATTTCAGTTCCTAAAAATTGATAATAAACACCAGAACTCAAAAATCTCTTTTGATCAAAGTTCTAATCATCGGTCCGAGTGAAATTACGAAAGAAAGATTATGGTAAACAGTAATCAAAAAGAGATATTTAAGCCAAAAAGGGACTCCAAAACCTACCAGTTCGGGTGAGCCTATCCCTCGCCTCATCTCTCTATTTTGAGCTGTCATTTTATATAAATCTAAGAATAAATAGCTCAAATACTGTTTAAAAAATCCTAAGATTTGAGAGTTTTCTAGTTTATCATCAGTATTAATAAATTAGAGGACTTTGACTTTTATTAGTGTTGAAATTGATGAAAAAGACGAGTAAATAGAGCGAGATTATACATAGATAGTATGTTAGAGAGAGAGAGAGAGAGAGAGTACAAGAGTAGCATGATCATATATTGCATCATGCATGCATTTTATGATAGATTATTGAATCTGTGCTTGTATGTGTATCCAGATGCTACAGCCGAGGCTAGAGGGTCTCCGTCGCGAGGAGGACATCCAAGAGTTGTTTTTCATCCTAGAACTGTGAGTGGATACATTTTGTTTATTTCGCCTTGTTATATGCTTTTAAATGATTATTATGCTTAGTATAGCATATAATATGGATATATGTATATATGAATCATATAACTGAAATTAAGAGGTGTTGGATATGTTATATGGTGGTCGAGTTGGCCCCTTATTTGTGATAGAATAAGATTAAAATGAATCTTTGAAATTGTCATGAATGTGAGGTTGGAGGCTTATTATGTTATGTTTTATTGATATAATGATATTATGAAATTGAGGCCGGAGGCCAACATCAAATGACGTTTTGATGATTGTTGTGGATGTGGTATAGTCAAATATGTATATATATATATATATAGTCGGGGTACCATGTGTTATATTTTGGCTATATGAATATTGGCTGGGGTGTCATGTGTTATATTTTGACCTTGTGAGCCATTGATATAGTTTTGACTTTGTGAGCCACCGATATTGTCTTTGCGAGTTGTGTGCCAAGTTAATGATATTATATGGGTGAGGATTGACCATACAACTTAGAGTGAAGCGGGTGGAATCCAATAATCCCAGGGTGAGAATTGGTCATACAGGTTAGAGTAGAGTGAGTGGAATCTAATAAACCCAAAAATATGGATTGTCCATGCAGTTCAAGAGTGGATGGGTGAAATCCAGCATATTCAGGCTATAGTATGCTAGCCATATAAGCTTATATAAGCACACATTCTCAACTAGGATTGCAGATCAGTCATACAGCTCAAGGAGAGTGGATGGGATCCTATAGACAAATGGATTACATTTATGTTTAATTTATATTGACTATCTTAGTTATGTGTAATATGTCACATCGTATATACTTTGATTTTGATGATTACGAGGTATTTTCGTAATTAGTGTATGGTTTCATTTGCTATTTTATTGTGTTATCTACTCATTGAGTATTTTCCCAAATATTCACCCATCACTTTTTCATTTTAAGTTAGTGTAGTCGGACACGGTATAGCATAACTGAAGTAATAATTTAGCACAATTTTCAGGTACTCGACTCAGATTTTTATATTAGGGTCCACTGAACAGAAAAACATTTATAAACGAAGTGATTTTATGTATTTGACTTGGTCAAGAATATATTGTAATGTATTTCGAGAAAATATAGATATTAATACATATATGATTGAAAAATCTTTTACATTGTGTTATTTTTAAAAATATGTTATAAAATAGGTACTAATGCCTTGCAGGTCTTAGGATTACATTCTAATTAATAGGATGTATTTCTAGGATTTGTGACGATTGTCACATAGGCGACTAAGATCGGGGCGTGCACCATAGCTACTACTAATCTGAAAAGCATCCTATAGAGATACTAACCTATCAAACCAATGGCAGCTAAACGTGAAGGACGGTGAGGAGACAACAGCAGCAGTAGTAGTGATGAAGACGAGAGTCAAGAGTTGAGAGTCGAGAGAAAAGAGGGTCGATGATTAAGGAAATAAAAAAATTATTTATATATAATAAAAATTGGGTACCGAATAAAAATCTATACCCAATAAGTTAGAACTCGATCCGATCTAATTTGAAATCGGATCCAGATTTTAGAATTGAATTCGGTCCTAATTAAAAGGGTACCCGATAAATCGGTATCAATTTTCTGAATTCGGATTGATACCTGAAAAAATCAGGTTTTCTAAATAGCCTTATTTATTGTTAGATTTTTTGATAAGTATGGGTTTATGAAAAAGCAGTTTTTAGATATTGCACATATTAAAGATACTGTTGTAATAACTCTTAAATAGAAGATATGTTCAACATTGTTTTATAATAATCTCAACAATCAAAATATTAGGGGTATGATGGAGTTAGTAATATGAGAGGAGGAATAGATTCCAAGTTTTGATTATTTAAGAATGTTCTCATGCATATTAATGGCAATTGGTTCTTATTGCAATAGTTAGCTAGAGAAGTAATTGATATTTATGTTTGCTTTCAAAATCTAACTTTTATTGTTAATGTGATGTGCTCTTCTTCGAAACGCAAAGATAAATTATAAGCTACTTATACAAATGAAATTGTACCATTTGGTTTCAAATGATGATGTTGGTGTAAGAATTGTCTGTGGACCCTCTTTGCGGTCAACGTGGAATAACTCAGCTGATAAGGTGTGAGGATAATGCGGCTGTTCATCGAGCGGTGATTTCCACACTGAAAAATAACTACGAATGTGGCTATTTTTGACAGAGCTTCACCTCCTAAGCCTGCAAAGAAAGTAAACACCTCGGAGTGACGTCGGGAGGGGTTTTCAACGAGAAAACTCTGATGCCTAAGTCAGAAAAAGGGGTGGACGAATAAACTGTGCTTCCGGTAAAGGTAGAAAAAAGAAAGTCTAAACGAACCAAGAACAAGAGGAGAAATGTATAAAGTTTACCCTCCGGAGATATTGAAGGGAAAACCAGAGGTAATCTGATTGTCGGATCTCCCTCAATCTCTCTATGTGGTTCAAGTGTTTCCAATCTCACAAATAACAAGAAGTCTCACTCCAAATTCAATGACCAATTAACGAATACCGAAAAACCAACTACTTTACTGAAAACCAACCAACCAAGAACTAATCAAAAAACCAACCTCCTAAAAACCAACATTTTTTCCGTTGAAGAAGCTTGGTTTATATAGTGTCTTTCCTTTGAATAGTGATATGACTTGGCATCAGAGAATGGGAAGGATGTGACATCTGACATGGGATAACGTACAATCGATTTTCTTTAATGATGCTATCACATCTGTCGGCTTTGTAAGCCCGCCACCGTTCCATCACCTGAAAATAGTCAGAGGATGGGATGGGTACTTTTGATGGGCCATTTGTCATTAATCATTCCTATTTTTAAGTGGGAGGGGCATATGTCTATTAATACTCTAGTAAAGGATCGTCGGAGAGACAACACTAGGGAACTCCTGACCTGAGGTAATTTTTCTGAGAGCCATTCTGATCCCTGAGCTGGGGATGATTGTGAAATCTAACTTTCGAATACCTGCGATGTTGCTAATTTTTCTGGGAACCATGTTTTCTGGGATGAAGTTTGCCTTGGACTGTAGGATCCCTGAACCAGGGGATTCCTAAGGCTAAGTTTACATAAGACCACAGAATCCCTGAACCGGGGGATACCTAGGGCAAAGTTTGCCTAAGATCGCAAGATCCTTAAACTAGAGGATACTTGGGGCGATGGTATCGCTAGACCGGGGTGCCTAGAATAGAGTACACCTGAGAAGAGAGCACTCTGGGATTATACCTGATCTTCTGCGATGCATTTTACTGATTAGGTGTCCACATATTACCTCCGTATTTTTTCCCAAACATCCAATCCTCCAGTTTCTGGTGTGAGACTCGTAGAGCTCACGACAAAAAATTATGCCTGAGATGAATCATCCCAGGGAGGAAATGGCTTAAGGGGTTTTTAGTTGACTAGTACTGTAGTCAATTACTAAGACGGTTGTCGTGTTGCGGAAGCTTCCTGATCACTTGTGTCCTTTCTCTTTCCTTCAATGATTTCGCTAGCCTGATACTGGCTTGTCTTGCTTGGGTCTGCATTTATTGTCTCCTATCAGGAGTCACGTCACAGTTATCAACAACTGTTATCAACTGCCAACAACCATCAACAGCTGTCTTTGAAGAGATGACTCCTCGATCCTTGGATAGATTTTAAATACAAGGTTAGGGAAGTGCCACGTGTTGGATTATTACTAGGGGGTTGTGACGTTTTCTTGATCATGAGGAGTATTAATGGATTGGACGCGTGGCAACTCCCTGGCGATTTAGATATACGATGAGGATTGCCTCTCCTTTCTTATAAATACCTCCTTCCTTCGCTTGTCATTTTCACGAAATCTGGCTTCTCTCTATACTCTCTCCCTCTAAGCCTTTTGCCATTTTATTGCTTTCTACTTTCTGTGTGTTTTTTGTTGTAGGTTAGAAGAAAACTGGATTAATATAGTAATATATCAGATGCTGCCTGGTCAGGAATGGAGTCGTCCAAGGACCCGATCATTGGTCAGAAAGCGGGTAGCCATAGAAGCAACGTTTCTGAGCAAGCCTAGAGCAGGGATTCTAACGAGGCGGATTGGTTTCCCTCTACTGTGAATATGGCAGATCTTAGGGCCTACAGACGACTTTTTGGTATCCCGTTCAGCGTAAGGCTCAGGGTGCCTAAGTTGGAGGAGATCCCAAGTGCTTTGGCTCTCGGGGAGATGGCCTTGAATGAAGAAATTACTGGGTGCCCGTATTCCCTTGCAGTCGTATTTCACCAAAATATTTGAAGCATTCAGGTTACCCCCATACTAGCTTACCCTGAACAGCTGGAGGATCTTGGGCGGACTCTTTGTTCTGAAGGTGAGGGTGAGGCAATCGATTCCCACTCTGGACAAAATATTGCATATGTACCTATTGAGAAAAAATACAAGTCAGTATCCGGGGTGGTATTACCTCTAGATTCGCTCGAGATTTCAGTTAAAAATAAGGGAGAATCCCTCCTCGAGCAAGAACTGAAAAGATCGCTGGTTCATCGTCGGTTGGGAGGTGAGTGATAGGATCCCTGGTCCCTTCCTTCAGTTTTTCAAGAGACAGGTAACATTCATTTCTCGAGAAGTAACCTGTTTCTGGTAATACTATTTGTTGATTAAGTGTGTGTGTATTTTGGGCGCAGAAGTAGGAAAGAATTAGCCTATCATCCCGATTAATATGACACAAGTGTTATTAAGCCTGCCTGCCACAGACATCAGATACCTTCTGAGTGGGGAGAATGTGGCCAAGTCACGATTGACCTATCCGTCCGTCATACGGAGTGAGCTCTCAAGGACCTGAGCTGAGATGAATGATGGTATATCTTTTCCCTAACTTAAACTTTAGCGTGATTTCTTGTGGATCTTGACTAAGAACTATTGATCATCTACAGCTGTTGGGACCGACGGGTCCCCTCAAGGAAGAAGACAAAAGGCTGCAACCATCCTGAGAGGGATGTTATCTCAGGGGGGCTCTAGGGTGTCCAAGGTTCCTGATGCCCAGAAGAAAATCGATCGCCCTAAACAAAATGGAATTTCGATCAGGGAAAAGACCTTTGAGGAGGTAGTACACCCGAAAAAGGGTGATCCTCTTCTACCCAAAGACAAAGGAAAGAGGTCCTTAGAGGGGAAGGTTGAGGAATCCAGAAAAAAGAAGCAATCTGATCGCCCACCCCCTTCTCTAGCAGATAATTAGTCCCTTATTCTCTACCAGCAAAAGGTTAGCCCATATCTGAAAGAGACTGGGTGGGGGATGAATAAGACTCTCGGGTAGGTCGAAGAAGGCCATTCAAATTGAGAGAAGGGCGTTAATCGGGATAAAGACCCAATTGAAGGAGATACCAATATTTTTTTGGATAACAGCGATTCGGGAAGAGATGGAGTTCAGTGGGGGACCTCCCGGATAACAAGAGGGAGGACTTCGGGTACCTCTTTCATTTAATAAATGGGGCTCGGGAGGTCATCCCTCCTGAGATAGCGGAGATAATGGGGAGCATTTTCCCTAGCAATGCTCTCACATGCCTGAGCATGCATGCATATAGGGTAAATCGTTATGCCTTATAAATCTTTGTTAAGACCTTTTACTTTGGTTAGTTTATTTCTGACTTATTCGATTTTTTCTTCTGTAGAATGCATATTTACTGGATATGTACATGAAAGAATTCCAGCGACCCATAAAGGTCAATAAATAAACCACGAAATCCATCAAGCGCCTGAAAAGAAAGGCCCAAAAATAACTAACCAGATTGTGGAAGGAGTCAGCCAAGAAGGAAGCAGACTTTGAGGCAAAGGTTTCTACTTTGGAGGCTAAGAACTCTTGGTGGACGGAAGAAAGGCGAGTCCTGACTGACAAGCTTTCGTCTACTAAGGTCTTGAGTCAAGCCTTGTCGATTGATAATGATCGACTAGAAAGGGAGAGACGGAGCCTCACTGAGAAATACAACAAACTGATCGACCTCTTTCGGTCAGTTAAATCTGAGGAGACTCCGTTAAAAGAGTCATATGCAGAATCTATGGATGATTTAAACCGGCTGTCACAGGAGCGGGATGTATTGGAGAAGGAGCTAAGGGAGAAAACAAGGTCCCTGAAGGCATTTCGAAAAGATAAGGAGAAGATCGCGATCCAGCTAGAAGAGAAGTATGACCAGGGTGTTAATGATGATCTGGATATGACTAGTCATCTTTTTCTTCAGGAGTACCCAGACTTGAACCTCGACTGACTATTTAATAGACTGGGTAGGGTATTTTCGGGGGCCTCAGGTGAACAATCAGTTGATCTCCCTCCAGAAGTCATTAAACCAGTTGGGTTACAAGTCCCGACTGGTCAGTACGCGGGGAATCTGGATCTTCCCTTAGCTTCTCAGGATGGGGTAGTTGTCGAAGACATCCTCTCCAGCGAAGAAGAAAATATTAAAAACCTCTGATCGGCTCCCCTTCCTGTATTTTTGTCCTTGTAATATTTGTATACTTATTTGCTCACAATTCATTCTTTGTATTTTAGCCAACTGACTGATTGAGTCTAATACATCACTCATTGTAATTGTAAATTTTTTGATGTAGTAAATGCAAATTCTTTATTTCTTTGCCATTTTTGCATTTCGATTCCTTGACTTCACTTTAACATGAGACCAACGTATAAATTAACCTGCCTGAGTTCGTAGTATCCCGAGTGGTACTTGGTAAAGAAGAAACTCAAACCCAGACCAGCTAAATACAAATGTCCCCATCGCACCCGTATCAGGTAGCACTTAGAAAGTTATTGAGGGTTAAAGGTTCACCTAGATGCAGGCTTCATATTTAACCTCACCTCAAATCGAAGAATGTAATTAACTGGAGTAGGGGTCTTCAATGGTCTTCAACTTTAGGTCCCGATTTGATCAGGGCTTATCATACCTCACTCGATCAGGCCTTATTCGCTAAAGACGCTTGATGTGGTCTAGGACTTATGGTACCTGATCTATTTAGGGTGTTCAACACAGTCAAGCATTAGGGGATTTTACATCCTGTTGCCAACCTTAATCTCAGGGTCCGGATCTTCTGATGTACCTAGACTATTCAGGGTTTACCATGCCTCAAACACCATCCAGGTCTTAAACAAATAGGATGCCTGACTGGAGAATGAGAGCTTACGACACCTGAGACGATCAGAATTTTTTGATGTACCTAGCTCGTTCAGGGTTTACCACACCCCAAACACCATCCAGGTCTTAAATGCATAGGATGTCTGATCGAAGAATGAGGGCTTATGGCACCTGAGACGGTCAGGATTTTCTGACGCACCTAGTCCGTTCAGGGTTTACCACGCCCCAAACACCATCCAGATCTTAAACGCATAGGATGTTTGATTGAGAAATGAGGATTTACGGCACTTGAGGCGATCAGGATTTTCTAACGCACCTAGCCCGTTTAGGGTTTACCACGCCCCAAACACCATCCAGGTCTTAAATGCATAGGATGTCTGACTGGAGAATGAGGGCTTATGGCACCTAAGACGGTTAGGATTTTCTGATGCACCTAGCTCGTTCAGGGTTTATCATGCCCCAAACACCATCCAAATCTTAAACGCATAGGATGCTTAACCAGAGAATGAGGGCTTACATCACTTGAGATTATCAGGATTTTCTGATGCACCTAGCCTGTTTAGGGTTTATCACGCCCCAATCAGTATCCAAGTCTTAAACGCATAGAATGCTGGACTGGAAAATGAGGGCTTACGGCTCCTGAGATGGTAAGGATTTTCTTTCCTTGATTTGTATTTTAAGGGATTTTACAGCCGTAGCCAACCTTATTACTTTTGAAAGGGAGTAGTAAAAGATAAGAATGAAGATCAAAAAATACTCATAAGTAATTAGTTTTATTTATACAAGAGTAAGTACATGGCTATTTTACAAGAACGTCAAACCTGAAGAGATACTCTATTAGGGGTTGTACTTTGATAAGGGAGCCTTTTGAGGGAATGTAAATTCCTGAGTGGCCACCCACTATATTCTCCTGGCAAGAGTTTCTCTGAAAAAAGGTACAAAAGATAAAAAAGGGGGGTCTTAGCTCCTTCGTATTCTTATGACTTAGGGAAACGATTCTTATTACTATCGATTGCTTCATTCTGAATTCCAACAACTGTTCCTAAAATTCCAGTGGCTATTTCTCTTTCCTTTCTGTTGATTATCCTATAAGGACCCTCTCCTACTTAGGGGCATCCGTGCTTCTCGAGTGGTGTTCGGGTTACGGCTGGTTGTCGTCATTTCTTCAAATTCTTTTTCGAAGAGGGTTACCAGTTGTGCGAAACTGTGGATGCTAGTAGAGGGTAGTCTCTTATACCAACGTCTGGCTAACCCTTCTAGAGTCAAGTAGAATAGTCGACATATTTGTAGTTCAGTCAAACCTTGTGTTAGCATTGTCTCTAGGAATAAGTTTACATAGGAAGATGGGTCAGTCCTCCCAGAGTAGAGGATTAACTCGGGCATCTTAAATCTTTTGGAAAATCGCATCGACAGGATCCTCTTTGACAGGGGAGAGGTGGGGCGAAAATAAGGACTCTCTCACTTTCTGATTCCTTCTCCTGAGCTGGGGAGCTTTGTGATCTCATTTTTAATAACACTCTCCTTACACAGTCCTCTATCTCCTTCACATTGGTGGTTGTTGTTACTTTCTTTTCTTGGCCATGCTTTCTGTTGAGGTAAAGTCTAATATCGGTGGGTGCCAAATCGCACTCTTTCGCCCCTAGGCTCATCCCTTGGTGATGCCCTCCTTTGTCATATCTACTCTGCTTCTGTCCTTCGTAAATTACGAGAGGGAAATGGATATTCTGAGGCACTTCAGGTTCACCCGTTGATACTTCAATTGCTCTAACCTCTCTTTTCTGTAGAGCTGTTAACCTGGGTATGGATGTATTATCACGAGCTTGCCTAAAGTTCTGAAGCATCCCCTCACGATCGTCTCGGGAAGCTTGAATTTCTCGCCTTTCTGGGGGACACGACTTTTCTCTTTTTTCTCTTGAGACAACTGATTCTCTGGATAACTGGCGTCTGATTTTCAGTGGTTCCCCCAGTGCATAAGCCCCTTCAGCCATAAACTCATCTGTGCATTCCTTCCCAAGCAGGGGTCCTTTACGCGTGGGTGGGCCCTTTTTTCTTCTTTGGGTTGTACTTTCATGCGAACTTCCCTTGTCTTGTCTTCTTTTGGCCATTTCAAACTTTTCCTAAAGAAAAACTTCAAAAAATGTTTCCCAAAAAAATTCAGAGAGTATTCCTTCCTCCTTCCTTCCTCTACGCACGGTGCTTCAATAGCTTTTTGTTGATTCCCACAGACGGCGCCAGCTGTTGGTGCAAGAATTGTTCGCGGACCCTCTTCACAGCCAACGTGGAATGACTCAACTGGTTAGGTGTGAGGGCAATACGGCTGTTCATCGAGCGGCGATTTCTACACCGAAAATAACTACGAATGTGGCTATTTTTGATAGAGCTTCACCTCCTAAGCCTGTAAAAAAATTAAACACCTCAGAGTGATACTGAGAGGGATTTTCGATGGAAAAACTCTGATACCTAAGCCAAAAAAAATGGTGGAGGAATAAATTATGCTTTCGATAAAGGTAGCAAAAAGAAAATCTAAATGAACGAAGAACAAGAGGAGAAATGTATAGAGTTTACCCTCTGGAGATATTAAAGGGAAAAATAGAGGTAATCCGACTGTCGGATCTCCCTCAATCTCTCTATATGGTTCAAGTGTTTTCAATTTCATGAGTAATAAGAAGTCTCACTGCAAATTCAATGACTAATTGACAAATACCGAAAAACTAACTACTTCACTCAAAACCAACCAACCAAGAACCAATAAAAAAACCAACCTCCCAAAACTTAACCTTTTTTCCATTGAAGAAGCTTGGTTTATATAGTGTCCCTCATTCGAACAGTGATATAACTTGACATTGTAGAATAAGAAGGATGTGACATCTGACATAGGACAGTGTACAATTGGTTTTCTTTAATAATGCTATCACATCCGCCAGCTTTACAGGCCCGTCACCGTCCCATCACCTGAAAATGATAAGAGGATGGGATGGGTACTTTTGACGGGCCATTTATCATTAATCATTCTCATTTTTGAGTGGGAGGGGTATATGTCCATTGATACTCTAGTCAGGGATCGTCGAAAAAATAGCAGTCAGGGAACTCCTAACCTGAGATAATTTTCCTAGGAAGCCATTCTGATCCCTGAGCTGGGAATGACTGTGAAATCCAACTTTCGGATGCCTGCGACGATACTGATTTTTCTGGGAAGTAGGTTGCCTGGGATCGCAAGATCCCTGAACCAGGAGATACTTGGGGTAAAATTTGCCTGAGATCACAAAATGCTTGAACCGGGGGATACCTGGGACAAAGTTTGCCTAGGACCGCAAGATCCTTGAACCGAGGGATACCTGGGACGAAGTTTGCCTGAGATCACAGAATCCCTGAATCAGGGGATACCTAGACGAAGTTTGTCTGAGATCGCAGGATCTTTGAATCGGGGGATACCTGGGATGATGGCATTGTTGAATTCGGGTGCCTGGGATATAGTACACCTGAAAAGAGAACACCCTGGGATTATACCTGACCTTCTGTCACGCGTCTTGCTGATTAGGTGTCTACATGTTACCTCTGTATTTTCTCCCAAACAGATGATATTGAGACATATAGGGGACTTAATCAAGTTGGTACATTGCAAAGACCTAGAAACACAAGATAGAATTCTTATTTTAATTCCATATATAACTTTTTTCCCATGTTTAGTGTGACTGTTTTAATTCTTGAAGATTTAATTATTGAAAGATTTACATACTCTTAATGAAGTGATGTTACTTTTGCTCTTAAGTCTTAGTGTCTTTTGATTTTTTATTCATTATGCATGTGATAAGAGAGATTATGAGGATTATTAATAAATTTTATCAAACTTTGCAACAAAAATATCAAGATATTTAAATGATATGCATTTAATGTCTAGCACAAAATCATTGATTTGGAAATTAAGGCATTGTTGTTGGAACAGTTTTTTAGAGAAAATTAGTTTCTTTTATATGAGTCAAGTTACTGAATTTCTTGATATGAATGACTATTTCTCTAACATAATTTTGTTTCATTGTCAAAAGGATAATGTGACAGTTGAGCATCATATTCGTGTGGATATATTTAAAAATGTGATAGATTATCAATTCAAAGATTGAATAGCAGGTTCAATGAACAAAAATCGAGACTTTTAATATTGAGTACAGTTTTAGATTCTAAAGATAATTATAAGCATTTAATACTGGTGATATATGTAACCTTGTAGATATGTTCTATCCTTCAGATTTTTCAGAGTAAGAAAATTTTCAATTAGAATATGAATTGTAATATTATGCGCTTAATATGCTTAAGCATCCAAAATTTTAGAATTTGTCTATTATTACTATCTTATATAAAAGATTAGTGGAAAATGGAAATCAAATACTTATCATTTTGTTAATAGATTACTTTAACATATGTTGACTCTTCTTATATCAATAATATCTACACAACATGTCTTTTTAATTATGATAATCATTAAAACATATTTATAGAATAAGATAGAATATGATTTTCATACAAATTACATGATTATTTATATTAAAAAAATATTGTCAAAAAGTTCTCCACAAATTTGATCGTAGAGGATTTTTATTTCACAAAATACCATAAAGTATAATTTAAAAAAAAAAAAATATGTACATTTTTATTTACTGTAAATATTTATAATTTATAATAAATTAGTTATAAACTAAATTTATTTTTTTATATTTTTATATTGTATGATAGTTATATTTTAATATATTTAAATTTTTAAATACTTATATCTAATTTTAATTTGCATCTCTTAATTTAAAATCCTAATTTAACCCCTACTTAACGAATAAGGTTTGATATACTAAGTCAAAAGGTCATACGGATGGCCTACCCATACAAGCTTTACTGCAGCTCACGTCCGTTATGATCTATGAATTATTTATAGTAAGATGGGCTCCTGCTTTTGGAATTGATGTCCAAAAGGAATGAGAGGTGAGTGCTAGTTAGCCCCAGCGAATTGCCCGGGTCAACTAGACTAATTTGCCATCCTATGTAAGCTCCAACTGACTGAACGAAGAAAGCAAGAGCTTGAGTTTGATCGTGATGAATGCTTGTCGGATAAAGTGGATGGAGAAAGATCTATTATCCAATAGAGCTTAGCCATGTGTGGACCTAAATGGTCCCGTGAAGCCGGTCCTGGTATGGTAGATGTAAGAACGGATTTCCAGTTTGATAAGCACTTAAGCAGTACCTTCATTAGGAAAGGTATCGTTTTCTAATAAAGAAAAATGATCTAATAACTCTTGTAGAAAAAGCTAATTACAAACAGGCATTTCTCATTTCTTTATTTAATATCTCTAATTTTTTCTTCTGGCTTCGGGGTGTTGGTTTGAATGGACCGTACCTCTATATGCAAACGTGTAGCCTTTCTTTGAAGATTCGCATCACCTCATTAGAAAAATATCTTGTATATTTAATGTCTAATTACAGCATAGCTTCTGGCACGTCATAAAAAACGACAACAACAAACCTAATATCACAGCACTAAACCATTGAATATTTGATTGCTTGTTGCGTCAACCCCCAATTCTCATTAGGCAATAAGATCTTAGTGTACATAACAGAAACAACATGCACGTGTTAAAGTGTTTCAATCTAAGAGTCGTCCTTTTCGATTTAAAAAGATTTAAGACGATTTTGTGGCAACATTACATTAGACTGGTAACAAATTTTGAATTATCTTCCATTCATTGAACCTCGTCAATTTGAACCTACTTTGCTTCTAGAGCTGAAATAATTGTTGTCCGGTTGGCACCAATCAAATCAATGTAGGGAAATATTGAAACATTCTCCTAGATAATCCGAAAATAAAAAAAGAGGCTTCTAGAGAAAATGTTCCTGTTCTTTTCCTGTCTTTTTAACTAAATATTTTGAATGGCAATTTCGTTTTTTAATTTGAAGAATTGCTGAGTTTTTTAATGCTTTTTTCACCGGTCCAACCCATACACTAAAGAGGCTTTTTAAAGAAATAGGCTTAGTCTGCCAAAGTGTTCGCCATGTATTGGGCCCATACAATATAGGTATCCAATTGGCGTTCTTCTTTTCTTGTTCTCACTCCTCAGAAGACTAGACCTCAAACGAAACGCTCAATTGCAGAAGCTAGAACCAGAAGTCACAAACAGGATAAGCAAAAAGGGCGGCACGATTATGTCCATGGTATCTCCACTTTCACTTCTCAAACACAGTTCAGAGTAAGCTTCATCTCTCTATATTCGTTCTCTATTATCCTTAACCCGTTTGAGAAATTACTGCTGTTCTGCTACAAAACCCTCCCTAAACCCTTAATGAAAAATACATGTATATCTCTTTTTTAATATTTGAAGCATGAAGGTTTGAACACTCGGGCCCTTTTAAGCTGAAAAAATGGATTTGATAGTGCCTGCAAATCACGTCCATGAAGGATTTTGCTCATTTCAACACATCAATAAAAAGAGCAGCAGAAATACTAGCTCTTTCAGTGCTGGGGTTAGGGCTAATGTGAAAGTTTGTGTGGGCTGCGAAGCTCCTTTCTTCGTTCAATCTGCTGATAGTCTAGAATGTGAAAGAACCAAGGGCTTTCGAAAGCCAAGGCGGAACCAGATTTTTGCCATTTCAAATGTCGAAACAATTAGTATTAATGGTAAACCGAAACATGATGAGACATCCCTTAATGGACATTTGAACAACGGTCATATTTCTTCAAGTACAGTGAATTCTCCACAAAACTTTGAGGAATTTGACAGTAATAATCATCTTCGTCGATTGGTTAGAAATGGGGAATTAGAAGAAGGGTTTAAGTTTCTTGAATGTATGGTTTATCATGGCGGCATACCTGATATAATCCCTTGCACAAGTTTACTCCGTGGATTTTGTAAGCTTGGGAGAACTAGGAAAGCTACAAGGGTTATGGAGATTATAGAAGATTCTGGAGCAGTTCCTGATGTTATAACTTACAACGTTTTGATTGGTGGGTATTGCAAGTCTGGGGAGATTGATAAAGCTTTACAGCTTTTGGATCGAATGAGTATTGCTCCAGATGTTGTTACATATAATACTATTTTGCGAACTTTGTGTGACAGTGGGAAATTGAATCTTGCTATGAAAGTTCTTAATAGACAGTTGGAAAAGGAGTGTTACCCAGATGTAATTACGTATACTATATTGATTGAAGTGACTTGCAAGGAAAGTGGGGTTGGTGAGGCAATGAAGCTCTTAGATGAGATGAGAAGCAGGGGATGTAAACCTGATGTGGTTACATATAATGTTCTTGTTAATGGGATTTGTAAGGAAGGAAGGTTGAATGAAGCAATCAAATTCTTAAATGAGTTGCCATTATATGGATGCCAACCTAATGTGATTACACATAACATTATTTTACGTAGCATGTGTAGCACGGGGAGGTGGATGGATGCGGAGAGACTATTAGCTGAAATGGTAGGCAAAGGATGCTCTCCTAGTGTTGTTACTTTCAACATCTTGATCAATTTCTTGTGCCGAAAGGGTTTATTGGGTCGAGCAATCGACATATTGGAAAAGATGCCAAAGCATGGATGTACTCCCAATTCCTTAAGTTACAACCCAGTGCTTCACGGGTTTTGCAAAGAAAAGAAGATGGACAGAGCAATTGAGTATTTGGAGATTATGGTCTCCAGAGGTTGTTACCCTGATATTGTGACCTACAATACTCTGCTCACAGCATTATGCAAAGATGGGAAGGTTGATGTTGCAGTTGAGATACTTAATCAGCTGAGTAGCAAACACTGTTCTCCTGTTTTGATCACTTATAATACTGTGATTGATGGCCTCTCAAAGATGGGGAAGACGGAGCAAGCTATGAAGCTTTTGGATGAGATGCACGGAAAGGGTCTCAAGCCTGATACTATTACCTACTCTTCGCTTGTTGGTGGTTTGAGTAGAGAAGGCAAGGTTGATGAAGCAATTAAGCTTTTCCATGACTTGGAAAAATTGGGTGTACGGCCTAATGCTATCACCTACAATTCTATCATGTTAGGACTTTGCAAGGCTCGGCAGACCTATCGTGCTATTGACTTCTTGGCAGACATGGTAAGAAGGGGTTGTAAACCCACTGAAGCTACATACACCATTCTCATTGAAGGTATAGCTTATGAAGGTTTAGCTAAAGAGGCTCTGGAGCTATTAAATCAGTTGTGTTCCAAAGGAGTGGTGAAGAAAAGCTCAGCAGAACAGGTGTCAGTCAAGATGTAGTATGTTGACCACACCACATTCTGCTCTGAGATGACTCTTTGCTGGTAATTTGTACACTTGAATTTCTTTAGATCTGTGCTGACAATACAAATGATTTTGTAAGAGCTTATAATTTGCTTTTATTGATATCCTCTTCATGAAGAGTGAAATTCAAGATCAATTTTGTTAGTACATTTAACCTTATCGTCATTCTATTTGTTCTTGGCTCCTACTTAGTACCTCTCTCGAACATTTATGCATTTGCTGTCTATCCCTGTTTAATCTACCACACTTGACAAATTGGCTTTTCTTCAAGCTTAAAGTGGCTGGGTTCGTTTGTTTATATTTCAAAATGATTTTTGCCAAAATCATTTGTTGATTGTCCCTACTGTTGCTTTTATTGATTACAGAAATGGATGATGATGCTATATTATACCAGCATAGATGCCGTTGTTTTGTGCCTAGGAAAGCAGTAAGTGTTGATTCTGTGGTGACATGGTTTCTTGGTGGCTTTCTATCATGGTTATTTATTTTTGTCAATAAATTGCACATGCAAAATTTTGTTTGTTCAATGATGCTCAATTAAGTGAATCCCCTAGGAAATATTTGCAGTAAGTTAGGCTGAAATAATACCTAAGACTTAAGTTGACTAGCTCTTTTTATGTAATTAAGGTTTATTTGGATGGTATTCTTAACGTGTTTTAAAAGTGAAGTTCAAAAAGATTTTCGTAACAAGACTTTTAGTGCGACTACGTAAACATGATATCTCAACCATGTGCAGACTCCACTCCAGGGTCTAGAAAATTAAGGAGAAAAATAAAAAGAGAAATTAAAGTATCAGAACGACTGTGGGATGGAGTAACAGATGTATGTTGAATAGATGATGGATTTGTAGAACTCTAGTTCCGTACACCACATAAATCAGAGTTTGCAAACAGCAACTCGTTATCGCAATTTTAGGAGTAATAACAAAATAATAAAAAAAAATCAAAGTGATTTATATCCTTAAAAGTTTGTTGAATGGCACAGATGGTGCACCCACGAATAGTCTTTGTATAAGCTTCCAATAATGCGGCAACATAAAAAAATTATGTTCCTTTCATTTGATTGAATCTGAAAGAATGGAAATCTAGGCTTTGGTTACTTAGTAATTAACTGAGTGTCAGTGACATGCCGTAATAACACTATAATTGTTTGTTTGGTTTAAGATTAGAGAGGAAAGTTCTTGTAAAAGATGCATTTTAATGGGTATATTTTGGGTTCGCGTTGATGTAATTTTAAATTTATAACAGTGAGATAGAATTTAAGTGTGAAATATAAGTAATAATAATGAGTGATTCTCACGAAGATCCTTGACCTTGGGTGTCTTCTAGCGAGAACCTATTAGGTATTAATTAAAACATGAAAAATTAATGGATTATAAATTAGTCTTGTTTTAATGATGGCGTCCAAATCCTTATCCTCGATGGTATGTGGTGTAACTGTCTTTTCCAGTCGAAAATATATTACGATTTGTCATTTCATTTTGTTTGCGAATATACCAGCAACATATTAAAGTTGGCAGTGCACAGCATTGGGCAGCAGTACACATAACGAATAATAAAATACCGACTAATACAAGAGCCAGCGTAGAAGACGGCTTGAATTTTAACATTGGCAGAACAAGAAGAAACCGAAAGCAACAATCTCATTAGAAAAATAATTGTTTTACACTTTTCCATTCTATCCTTAAAGAGGCTTACTTCTACAAAATAAGTAGGTGATGAAGTAATTATGGACGAAACTTCATCTCCTAGGAGTACAGATGAAGCTGTAGGAGCGTGGCTATCATACTGGGGTTGATTCATGCTAAAAATTCCACGGAGGAAATGAAGAATATGAATAAACACAAGAAGGCAGGGAAATCTTTGTTGGAACCTAGGAGCATCTTTCGAAACAAAACATCCAAAACCAGCTGGTGGGTTTAAGTATGATCCTTCAAGCTATACTCAGAACTTTGATTGGGGTTCTAATTCTTGGGATGAGATTGAGAGGGATACAGATTCTCTGTCTCGGGGATTCTCTCCAGATATGCTGCTCCATCCCAATCAAGATTGCTGGAGAGTGGAGAGCTAGCTAGTTGATAGATATATTCATGTTGGTATTTAAAATTTTTACTTAATTTGGAATGCAATCCGGCAGCCGGATACTTCTTCAGAGGATTTGAAATTCACTTTTATAGTTCTGATGATCCTCTAGTTGTCTTCTAAGAGCTGCATTTACACATTCTGAATCATTTTGAATGATATATACCACACACACATATTTGACAGGTTTTCCGTGTTAGTCTTGACGTAAATTGTTTTTCATTCACGGCATAATTTCCTTCTGTTGGAACTGTCGTCTACCTGAATACTTGAATGGTGGCAACAGGGTTTCTTAATACGGGCATACTATTTAATAATCAATTAGCAGTTGCAGTTTCAACCAGTACGAGTTGTCCATGTTGCATGCAGTTCCTCAATATATTCAAAATACAGGAACAGAACCGAGGAGGAATAGTTACAGATATTTTTTTTCCGATACCAAAGTCTGCAAACCTTAAAAACTGGGAATTTAAAAGTTAGAGAGACCTCAAGATTTACGAATCATTTTCTTTGTTTTGATTTCCCTTCAATGATGTTTCCTTACATATATATGAGCCGAACATTTAATGTATGGGACATCCGTCAACAACTATACCTTTAGAAGTTGGGCACGACGCCAGTTCACAGTGTTCACCATGTGATCCCCACCAGCTTATGCTTTTGGTCTCCATGGTAAGTGTGAAATACACAAGAACCCCCATGAAAGCCACCCCAGCATCTAAGGCTGCTGAGAGAACATAATTGTATCTCTGCCACCAATTCTTTCGGTACTTGAAAATGAAGTAATTGAATATCGTTCCGGTCACAATCCAACAATTGAAGTTCACCGAAGTAGCTGGTGGCATTGCAGCTGTTGCTCCCAAAAGTACCGGAAGATTAATCAAAGAAATCCATTTCTGATTAGGAAAGGCTTTGTGCAGCAGCCACACTAAGACAGGCCCCAATGCACCCCCAAGGAAAAACCAGTTGAGAGCTGAGTAGTTTCCCATAGTTCCAAAGATACGTTTTGGTCCAACCAAACCCCAAATGACAGATGCATCAAAGAATACGCGGTCGCCAGGACATGTCCAAGGACTGTCTGGAGGGAGGAGTTGTTCTTGGCAGATGTGTTCTATGGTTGTCAGCAACCACCAAGCCACTCCAATATTGACTGTTCCGGCAACTATAGTTCCTATAAACTTTAGGGAGCAAGGAAAAGAGAAAAATACACATAAAGGAGTGAAGTCATTACTCATTACTATAACAAGAACCTTAATTTCATATACTTAAGCACTCTTGGTTTGTTCAGTTTTCTTCTTGTGTAATGGTAATTAATACATATATACCTGCACTATGAACATCGCTCTTGTTGGAATTTTCATGTAATGGCCTAGCTTGAAATCACTGAGGAAGGAAACTGCCTGGCTCATGCTTATATACCCGAAAGTCTTGAAACAGACATTCGCTATTGGTCTACCTGGATATATAACACCCATGATGTACTCTGTGATGACATTTAACCCAGGTGACTGATAACAGAAGTTAAAAAAAAAAAATACAAAAAAAACTTGTTAGTGTTATATTTCAAGAATATAAGTCTTGAACTATTAATTTGGACTTTTCAGTATTGCATTGGGAATTTAATTTTTACCACTATACAATTAAGTGAAAACAGGATAGCATGTGAATAGTTATCATACAGAATACTTTTTCACGCTTAGGGGGAAAAGTAACGCAAGCTAGACTTCAATGCTTTTACCACATTAGTTGTGGCAGTTATGACGCTGATTGGGAGGGTGAAAACTAATGCGAGTCCTGATGCAAAAATGACCCCCCACCATGGTAGTTGGACCTGCTCTTTCATGAAAACGCAAAGCACAAGAGAGAGTATCAGGGATCCTGCAAGTAACACAAGAAACCACCAGTCTGGTATGTCCTTGTACTTTTTCATTAACCTCGTGTGAATATCCTGTTTTCCACTCGTAGAAGCTATGATTTTTTCATAGATCTCCCTGTTAGAACAACCAGAACACGAACAATTCATATAATTGTTCAAATACAATGAAAACGTACTCAATTCTAATTTTTTTTTCCTGA
The DNA here is from genome assembly GCA_035590515.1 of Trichilia minutiflora. Lineage (NCBI taxonomy): Eukaryota > Viridiplantae > Streptophyta > Magnoliopsida > Sapindales > Meliaceae > Trichilia > Trichilia minutiflora. The sequence continues at coordinate 5,736,373 of JAVXUL010000002.1, read as the reverse complement.
TTACTTACCTGCCGTTAAACAAGAGGACATGCGTGAGAGTAGCTATAATGGAGGCGAAACCAATCCCATATGTAACAGAAAAGAATGTGCTGAGTTGTACGCGCCCCTGCTGCTCATATGCTGGAATGTCTAGTTCAAACTTGTCATTTACAATGGCTGACACATTATATATCTGTCCTTTTGGATTGAATAAGTGAGAGGAGAAGATTGGGAACTTCTTGGCATCATAGACATTGAATCCCCAATAAGCAATTGGGGTTACAATAAACATCATTAGGACATAGCCAACAAAGACATTGGCAATGGCAAAGAATGGGGTGATAAGGGGACTACTCAAAAAAGCGGATATAACTGCCCAATCGAGAGCGAAGGCACCAAGACCAAGTCCTTTCATTCCTGAACCTAACTGCTGGGCTGTTACTGATTTTGGGAATACCCAGCACACCCAAGAAATTTCAGACAAAGTGGGGAAAAAGTAACCCGGGAAAAGGTACCAAGAGAAGCTGCAGATAAGAGCAATAGAGAAAAATTTCCCACGGGACATGCGCATCCTGTCTTTCTCATGCATAGCCCTGTAAGATGTAAAGTTTACATCAGCATCTGAAATTATTGAAGTTATTTTCATCTTTCATCAGGAAAAGCCATTTTTTTCACCGAAAAAACTAGTAAAAAATTTATTCCGTCCAAAAATAATTTTCAAACATGCCATTCGTTCTAGATTATTTTGTTATTTGGATTGAAGCCTACGATAATACTTAAGGTTGAAGCTCACATCATATGACTCACTTCGGTGGTTATATTGTAAATTTAGATCGGCATTTACTTCAGCTGTGACAATTCAGGAACTGTAACTAAAAATGTGAAGGAAATATCTCTATTAAAGACTGGTATTTAAATTCCATCTTTAACATTTTCTGGGGATTGGATGTTTATTCAAGAACAGCAAATTGCAACCATCGTTTTCAATTAAAATTTCATCCACGGAATGCAACTCATCTGAAAATGGCATATGAAATTTACCTGAAGAGAGAAACCTGAACCAAACTAGTCGGCCACCACATCTCCGCCGGCTCTACCACGAACTTTCTCAATATTCCTGCCCAGCCATACCCCAAAACCTACTTTCTCTCACGTACACACAAAATATGCACAACATAAACATAAAACAAAGCAAAATATATATACATATATATATTTGCAGAAAATAGACAAAAACAAAAACAGATTAAAAAAAATACCAAACCTGTGTAGTAACGACAAGAATCCAACTAGCCAAGAAACTGATATTCCGACGATAAAACGCTTTTATAATATCCACAATGCCGATAGCATACGCCGCTCCATTCCCGAACCCTGACCCAGCATTGGCGAAGATGGAAATCAGCACGTGTTCTTTCATGTTAAACGGCCCCGGATTTAACGTGAATTCCCTCTCCCCGAATCCAGGAACCCTGAACTTCTTTTCCGGGAGTACATTGGCCAAGAACCGTCCGATGGGGAGAGTTGCCACCTGGACGGAGATCATGGTGACCATTAGAGGCTCTGTGCGGTAGGCGAAGAAAGTGTTGAGGAAAGAAAGAAGGACGCAAGAGAGTATGCCTAAAAGCCACATGCGGAAAGTCCATACGGAAAGGGTGGGGTCGTCTTCGTTTGATACAGTTAGATGGACTTCCTCGATCGGAGAGATGTCGTCGTCGATTTCTTCGTCAACTTCTGTGTTTTTTGCTTTGGGCGGCTGTCTTTCTACGTCGAGAGAAGCCATTGCTAACGAGTGAAGAGAGTTCGACGTGCCGTTTTGGAGTGAACAACAAACTTTTAGTAGAGGAGTGGATGATGGTAATCACTATGACCAATAATAAATAATAAATATTTTTAATGTAATCAATAATATTAAAAATATAATTTTTTTTATTATTAACTAACGTGATATAATAATATTTTTTATTAAATAATATTATCATATTAATTTATAAAAATAAAATTTAATTTTAAAACTACTACAATTAAAATCAATTTTATTTCCGACAAAAATAATTTTTTTTACTATATTAGTCATTGTTGTACCAAGTGAAAGTGAAAAGACGCTTAAAAGATTGGATTATCTTCGTATCTTGTAACTCATCAGTTAGGTTATTGAGAAGTACTCGTAAGATTGGGAGAAAAACTAGACACTTTTGAAAAATCAGTTATGATGTTTGAGAAATAGGCATAGACCCCAATGAGAGGATTAGCTCAGTTCCGTCCAACTTACTGTAGATTAGTCATATACCAATAGAATCGAATCAATTTATTAATTTTAACCTAATCCGTAAGTTAAGGAACTTAAATTATAATATATGATGTGGAATAAATTAAAAATAAATTATTACTGAGAGTCTTTTTATTAATTTAATTAGAATTATATGGAATAGATTTTTAAATTTTTATTTTTTTAATAAAATAGAATTTATTTTTTATATTTTTTTTAACATTTCAATAAATTTCATGAAATATATAAATAGTTAATTAGCTCGTAAAAAATAGAATTTATATAAAAAAGTAGTATAATTTATATATTCATTCAATAAAAAAAGGATAATATCTCTGCATAATATATATAAATAATATGAAAATACATAACAAATTCAATTATTTCTAAATACATTAAAGGCACTCACAACTTCAAAAGTATTACAATACTTCATAAATTTTCAAAACAGAACAAATAGATTTTAAATTATAGACTTCCACAATTATATCGAGTATGGCCAAATGAGTTACTGAAAAGAACTACCAAGATGCAAAGGATCAAGAAT
>JAVXUL010000002.1:5694927-5724290 GCA_035590515.1 Trichilia minutiflora | reverse complement strand
ACTTTTGCGGCTTCTTGTCAGTGTATCGCCTTGAGATTACCCTGTCGTAGCACGTAACACTTGTCATAATATGCATCAATCAAGGCTACGATTTCATCATGAGACCAATACGACGGCGATAGGCGTCGTGGATTTACAATCGGTGTTTGTAAGGACGACGTTGTTAGCGGTAAAGGAGTTGTGTTTTCTTGAGAGATCGGATCTTGAGGAGTTGGAGAAGACATGTCCTAAGGTTGGAAGTGTTTCACAGTTTAAGAATGGAAGATTAAAGCAAACGAGAGAATACAAATATAATAGATTTGATAAGTTGCGGTTGACATATTGAATGTAAAAGAGGTTTGTGTGGCTGAATTTGAGATATACGCGACTAGAAGGAAGTTGGATGAGATGAGACCACCCTTCTCTTTTTTTTTTTCAATCAAAGTCCCTCATCAAATCATCAGTTGGTAAAAGAGGGGCCTGGTTCGCGTCTTTAGGCAGCCTCAACTTTCTCAAATCAAGGTAAGTCCTCCGGAACTCAGCCAAAGTTAAATTGAAAAGCTGAGTGACATCGTGAATTACGCTCGGATCGAGTTTCTGTTGACGCACCCCGCATCTCAGGTTTGCTTTAAACACCTTGAACCTGTAATTGTGCTCCTCCAGTGAAGCATACAATTTGTCGAACTTTTTCTTGAATAGCGAGAAGTGATGCTCGGTGCCCCAGAGCTCGAAGCTGTCGCAGTTTCCTACCTCATCACTACCATTAACAACTTGGCTAATCAGTTGATCGTCAAAAAATATCTCGGTTGAAACAACACAGACATAAAGGTAGAGAAAGAAGCAAACTCAATGTTTTATGCTCCATGCTTTTATATAACGCCTTTTTTTTTTTTCTATCTTTCTATGACCGAAGTGGTTCAATCAACAATAACAGCAAACATAATGAAATCAGTAACAATGGAAAAGAGTTTTAAAATCAAACAGAAATTGATTGATTGTTATGCTAGTAACTAGCATATCATTGTATAAAAATAATTAACCTTAATCAACTCTTAAATATTAAAAATATTAAAAAATTTTGGAATAAAAATTTTTCTCTTTATTAACCAAAACAAAAAATATATATAAATTAAAAGTTTTAATAATAAAAACTATTAATAAAGTAAACTAATAATAATAGAAAATTCATAATAAAAAATTCGTGATAATAAAAAACTCTTAAAAAACCCGTAATAATAAAAAACTCTTAATAAAATAAAATTTTTAAAATGAACAAAAATTATATAATAAAAAACATAAAAAAAATATTTTTAAAATAAATTTTTAAATAAAATAATTTCTAAATAAGATAACTTTTTAAATAAGTTTCAACGTATACAAAAATAATTTCCAAACACTCCGTACTTCCTATGTTATTAGGGATTTGGGTTGAAGCCTATAATAATACTAAATGTTGAAGCTTATATCACGTGACTCACTTCGTTTGTCATATTCTAAATTTAGATCGGCATTCAATCCAGTGGCGAGTGACTAAAGATGTAATTTTCTCTCAAAAAGAGAAGGTTTTTATTAATGAGTCATATCTTCCATTATTAACATTTTCTGGGGATTCGCTCTTTAATCAAGAAAAGCAAATTCCATCCATCATTTTCAAGTACAATTTCATCCATGCAATGCAACTAATATAAAAACGACACCGTATGAAATTTACCTGAAGAGAGAACCCTGAACCAAACTAATCGGCGACCACATCTTCGCCGGCTCTACCACGAACTTGCTCAATATTCCTGCCCAGCCATACCCAAAACCTACTCTTTCTTACGCACACACAAAACATAAGAACCTAAATATAAAGCAAAGCAGCAAAATATTTCCAGAAAAAAGAAAAAGAAAATAAAAAGACAGAACCTGCGTAGTTAAACAAGAATCCAACTAGCCAAGAAACTGATACTCCGACGATAAAAAGCTTTTATAATATACACAATACTAATATGCGCCGCTCCGTTCCCGAACCCTGACCCCGCATTGGCGAAGATGGAAATCAGAACGTGTTCTTTCATGTTAAACCGTCCAGGATTTAACGTAAACTCCCTCTCCCGCAATTGGGGAACCTTGAACTTCTTTTCCGGGAGTACATTGGCCAAGAAACCTTGACGGAGATCATGGTGACTAGTAGAGGCTCTGTGCGTTAGGCGAAGAAAGTGTTGAGGAAATAAAGGAGGACGCAAGAGACTATGCCTAAAAGCCACATGCGGAAGGTCGGGTGGGTCGTCTTCGTTTGATACAGTTAGACGAACTTCCTCGATCGGAGAGATGTAGTCTCCGTCGTCGATTTTTTCACGATCCTCTTTGGTTTTTGCTTTGGGCGATGGTCTTTCTACGCCGAAAGAAGCCATTTCTAACGACTGAAGATGTGCCGGTTTGGAGTGGAGAGATCTTTTAGTGGTGGAGTGGATGACGGAAGTATCTTACGGAAAGAGGAAAATTAGGAGAATATGTTATGTTGGGATTTTATTTTTTATTTCTCACTAAAATTCTCCGACGTGGAGGATTAAACTTTCAATCGGCTTTAATAAGCAACTACTATGTAATACATACTTGAATTGCCAAATAATAGGAATAGAGTTAAGATAAAAACTCTATCTATAAATTAATGTAATATGATTATATTAATAATAAAAAAAATTAAGGATAATTTATCATTTTTCTATATTGTTTTTATCTAGTATTTTATTACCCGTGTATTTTTTAAAATTATTTCCTACCTTCTTATTTTTTATTTTGTCATTAAAAGAATTAGAATTAAATCAAATCAAATGTTATTATTTATGTGGGTAAAACAAAAAACTAGGGATATCAGATAATTTAAAAAAAAATAGGGATAATAAAGTACTAAATTAAAAAATAAAGAAGAAACTGTAGTTTATATATAAAATTAATATATATTTTTGATATATTAATGATAATAATAAATAATATAGACTAGCCAGCCAGTAGCCACACCCAAAAAATTAGGAACAATTAATATTAAAAAATAATGTAAATTAGGTGAAAACCAATATTATTATATTAAAAATAGATACTCTTCTTGAAAAATCAGTTATGGAGATGACAGTTATTTTTGATGTTTTAGAAATAGACAGATACTATTACTTTTAACGAAGCCTTAACACCTGTTGTGGCAAATATTAAAGCATTCCTTATATTTTTCTAGTAATATATATTCATGTCATTTTATTTTAATTATCTAAAAATAAATCCTTTCTACAATTTTTCATATTATATATTTATTTCTTAAATTAATGATTATCATATTATTATTTTTATTTAAAAATATTATTTATATTTAATAAGATACCATTATTTAAAAATAACTAAAATGAAATATTACTATTTTATTATTTTAATAAAACTAAATAAATACCGCTAGAATAAAATTAGTTTAGAACTTATATAATTAATGAATTTTTATATAAGGGGAAATTTTAAATTCCTCCTAAGATTTGCACAAAATTAAATCACTTTCGATGAGTATTGTTGACAAAATTCATACTATTAATTACAAAAAATGAACTATTCAGATTTTATCAACAACAATGCTTACAGAGGACTAATTTAATTTTGTGCAAAATTTAGGGGGAGTTTAGAATTCCCCCTTTTATATAATTAAATTATCCTCACCTGCGCCGGTTTGCACTTAATTAAAAGTCACACGCAAATGCAAATGATTTATTGAATTAAAATATTTTAATGACAGGTGGATTAGAATTGGAGTCTAGCAGGTAACAGCTTAACACAAATATAGAACATGAGTAATAGTTCTATTAAGCAACTGTGTAACCAATTAAGTAAAGTTGAAATGCTTAAAATATTGGCCATCCCTCAACTGATACGCCCTTTGCTGTAGGGTAAGTAGTAGCGAGCTCACAATGCTCAACGTTAATATCAGGATTGGCTCCACACCAGTGCAAGTTTACACCCTCAAACCCCAATGAAACGTACAGCAGAACGGCCGTGAACGCCGTCCCAGCATCCAAAGCTGCTGATAGAATGTAATTATACCTCTGCCACCATTTCTTTCGATACCTGAAGACCAAAAAGTTGATGATTGTTCCAACCAAAATCCCCAAGGTGTAGTTTAAAGCTATCGCCGGAGGCATAGAAGCAGTTGCTCCAAGCAGAACCGGAAGATTGATGAGGGGAATCCAGGATTGATTACGAAATTTCTTCTGTAATAGCCATACGACGCATCATCCCAACAATCCTCCCAAGAACAAATTGAGAGCTCCGTAGTTTCCTTGCGAACCAAAAATTCGTTTAGATCCAACCAAACCCCAGATAACAGATGCATCGAAGAAGACACGACCACTGGGGCATGTCAAAGGACTGTTTTTCGGAAGACCTGGAAACATATGTTGTCAACTGAGTATAAAGGCAACATGGTACGCTGAGGTTGATGGTTCTAGCTATGATGGTTCCAATAAACTGAAATACATATGCAAATTAAACATAGCAGTTAATCAAAGACAATGTTATGGGTAGAAGAAAACAGAGGAGAAATACCTGAACGAGGAACATTGATCTTGGAGGGATCTTCATTTAATGGCCCAACTTAAAGTCACTAAGAAAGGAAATTGCCTGATTCATGCTCATATATCCATAGGTCTTAAAGCAGACATTGGCTATGGGTTTCCCTGACAATATTGGTCCCATTATGTACTCTAATGATATTCAATTACTCTGTGCTGATATTCAATCCTGGTGTCTGTATCGAAACAAATTGTTATGAGAAAAGACAAATTTAAATTTCAAAATTTCAGTCTTCATCTAGTTACTTGATTTGTGGCGGTAGTAATGATGCTGACTGGAACACTGAATATAAAAGCAAGGCCAGCTGCGCTTATTAGTCACCACCATGGCATTTATACCTCCTTGTTCACAAAAATGCAAAGCGCAAGGGAGACTGCAATTGTCCCAACAAGAAGGATGTAAAACCACCGTGAAGGTATGCCCTTGTAGTTGTTCATCAGTCGTGTGTAAATATCCTTTCTTTACCTTAGAAGAAGCACCGTACCGATCCAAAATTTCCCTTGTAACAGTATGGAATTTCATTTCAATTACAACTTTTAATACACAGATGAAGTATCCACTGAAAGTAAATGATAAACAAGTATATGTGTGAATGAATTAGTGAAAGAAGAGTTTATCTTACATAGAATAAGGCCACATGTAAGTGTAGATGCAATAGTGGCAAAGTCAAACCCGTAAGAGCAAACAATATGCTCAAATCGATTTTTCCATGTTGCTGACAGTATTGCAAATCCAACTCAAACTTGTCATTGATGATCAACGTTAGATTGTACTCCGGTGCAGTGTACAAATGTGATGAAAATATAGGAAAGGTTTTCGCGTTGTATAAATTCAGCCACCAGTGTGATGCAGGGATTACTAAGTAGAGTTAACTTGTCATTTTTTTATTACTTTACTTGTCAGGAATAAAATGAGGACAACATTTAGAGTTAACTTTTCAAGCAGAAAATGGTATTGGCTAATGCTTTGAAATTAAATTTGTAAAAGAATGAACTTGAGTCCAAAATTCAATGGCCTGCCTTCTAATGTATGTAAGTTACAGGATTGCGGTTGCAGGTTAATGTATACATCTTGTGTTAATTCGTGGATCCAACTTGTATGTATGTCGTTCTAGTATACACTGTTTTCAGCAAGATGCTTTTCTCTAGATTCCGGATGTATCGTATAAGACAAACTGCTAGCCCAGGGAAAATCACCAATACACCTTGAGAAATGAATTTCACTGGGGATATTCAGTGACCTGTGAATGGTCTCCATGATTTTTAATTGGCAAAATGACTCTCCCACCCTTTGGAGATGGCCTTGAATAATAAATTGATAACTGGTCACAATTTTTCCCTATGATACCAAATTATGGATGAGCTTAAACACCAAGATGATTTGTTTTAATTTTTTTATTATTATTAATTTTCAATGTGAAAGTATGCGTGTTTACGCTTACAAATTAATGACATCCCTTGCGCTTATCAGGCTTATGAGAAATACATGAAATAATTTTTTCTACTAGGGTCTATATTGTAGTGAAAACTAATTTTTAATTATTTTAACTCTCAATTTATTTATTGCATGCTCTTCAGTAAATTTATTATCACCCAAATAATCAATCAATGCATATAGGGTAATGGTTCTTCTTTTTGTTTTCATTCATAATATAGCAATACTGGCAACTAATAAAGTTGATTTGATATAAGAATTGCAATTTGAAAAAAAAAAAGGAGTAACACGACCGAAAAAACATTTGAAATATCCAAAAAGTTTGAAGAATACCGGAACAGTGAAATTAGAACCAGAGTACTAGGTGACTACATATGCGCCGATTCCACCACGTATTTCTTTAGCAGCCCCGCCGAACGGTATCCCAAACCCTAAGACACCACCACGAAGATTATTGATCATCATCACGTACTCATGAATATATAAAAATATGTTAATCATGGTAATACTAATTAAAGTAGAAGCCGACCTGGGTGTCATGATGAGCATGCAAGCAGAGAAGAAGGATATATTCCTCCCATAAAAATCCTTGATAATATTAACAATACCAACAGCATAGGCTGAACCATTTCCAAAAGCACTTCCAGCATTTACATGTATCGTAGAACATGTTCCTTCATGTAAAACGGTCCAGGGTTAAGACTACAGATCTCTCAAGACCCAAATCCAGGGACATGAAACTTCGTTCGCTGAAGAGCGGAGGCCATAAACAGTCTGATGGGAAGAATTGCCAACTGGACGGTGATCTGAGTGATTATCATAGGCCCCTTGCGGTAAGAGAAGAATTGGTTGAGGAAGGAAAGAAGTGCACACCAAGAAAGACCAAGAAACCACAAGCGGAAAGTGCAACTGGGAGTGATACGTCGTCTGTGTTAAGCGCTGTTAGACGAACTTGCTCCACTGGGGAGAGTTCGTCTTCGTCTTTTACGGGATCCTCTGTGAGCTATTTGCTTGTTGGCCCCTCGATCTCTACAGATCCCATTGAATTTGAGAGAGAACCAGGAGAGAGACTTGGTTTAATGCTTTGTATGCAGTACTTCAAACATGAACGTTGATGGTTTAATCGGTTATCTTTCTTATTTAGTTAGTTTTGTGTGATTTGATTTTCTATGTTGGAATTTTGTGGCAACTCCAACCCACTTAGGCCAAATGTTCTACTTTTGGTTTCTGTTTAGTTAATTGACGGAATAGTGGATATTTTAGTTCTTGAATGGAAGTTAAAATTATTTTTTTGAAAGGAATTTGTTGATTCAATGTAAAACAGACTTTCTCCAAATAACTGCCTACCAGCGGCCCCTTAGGCCAATGGTATGGGCTGGAGAATAGTGAGCCGTAAGGCTCTAAGCTCTTTCTTTTGTACCAAAACCCAAATCCATGATCAGGAGTTAGTGAAAGTGCTGGTTACTAAACGACGGCGTTTTAATAAGTATATTGATGTGACGGCACACCATAAACAAACTTGCATTTTTATAAAGCAAGCTCTTCACCAACCCCCCTCACAGGCGGAGAAACAGCGGGTTACTTGCAACGCGGAGACAAGGAGAGAAAGAGAGATGGCAGCTTCAATGGCTCTTCGCAGACTCTCTTCCTCCGTCAGGAGTCCAATCAAACGTCACTTAAGTAACGGTTCCCTTTGCTACATGGTACTTATACACTGTTAACTCTTTATCATTTCTGTTTTAGAAGTCTTACTTCTTTATATATCTTTTACGTTTTATTTGAATTTGATCTATTTTTGAAGTCTTCTTTGCCTGACCAAGCACTAAATGAGAAAGGCAGAGTTCCTGCTCCTGTAAGCCTTACTTCTAAAAATTTTATTTATACTTGGATACAACTTTATGTAAAAAGTGTGGTATTTGCCTCGTTTTTGGATCTACGATGGTAAAGAATTCACTTTACAATATTTTCGTATCAGTGGATTAATCAACTGAACGCCTCACTTGAGGAAATCGACTCAGAAATAGCTGACATCATTGAACTAGAGAAAGCCAGACAGTGGAAGGTATGTATACAACCCATAGAAAACTTATTTTGAAATGTTGAAATTAAAAGTGATGATCATGAACTTAAAATTTTGAATCTGCAGGGACTTGAACTTATACCTTCAGAGAATTTCACATCAGTCTCAGTTATGCAAGCTGTTGGATCTGTCATGACCAACAAATACAGTGAAGGGTATCCGGGCGCTAGATATTATGGAGGAAACGAGTATGAGATGCCCACTTTACTCTTTTCATTTTTTTTTCCTTATTAATTTATGATTTGTATGCAATTAGGTACATTGACATGGCTGAATCATTATGTCAGAGGCGTGCATTAGAAGCTTTTCAACTGGATCCTGCAAAATGGGGGGGTAAATGAATCATGGATATGATATACTATGTCCCAGTCATATTCCATTCATGCTACGTTTTTTGCTTATCTATGTAATTTAAAATTTACTTGAGTGTTTTCTGAAAACTGCATTTATGAATGGAGATTTAAGTATGATAAATAGATCAAATTTCTTTAAGGTAACAGGTACATTTTTTTCTTGTAGTTAATGTACAGCCATTATCTGGATCCCCTGCTAACTTTCAAGCTTACACGGCATTACTAAAACCTCATGAGCGAATTATGGCCCTTGATCTACCACATGGTGGACATCTTTCACATGGTTATCAGGTGTTTATAAATTCCTTTAGTTAAAGCTTTATTGACTAAATTTGGTTTTCATTCTCCCTTATTTCGAAGGTCGCAGAGTTTTTCCTCATGATAAATGATGGACAATCTTTTATTTCTTTTGCAGACTGACACCAAGAAGATATCTGCTGTGTCCATATTCTTTGAGACAATGCCATACAGATTGAATGAGAGCACAGGATATATTGACTACGAACAGGTATATTGCCACTTGTACTTTCTGAATAGTTTCTCAATTGAAAACTAAACTACTTTCCAAAATACTACTACGTTGGTTAACGTATGCCATTTACCCATATTATATGTGATAAGGTTGCTTGTCACCAGAAGCCGCATGTATCAGTGAGAATATTTTATACTTTTTGGATTTTATAGTGTATGATAACTGTACATTGTAGAGAAGTAGACTAATTGCAGCTTACTGAATGTTGAAAACATAACAGCAAGTTATTGAAATTGCTTCATAACATGAGTAAAACATTTTCTCCTAAAAGATAACATATAGATAGTCAGAGTGGCAGCTATAAATAAATTTAATTTCTATTATGGGTGAGGTATCTCTTCTAGATCTTCCAACTTTCTCTCAAACTGTTCATGGAAAAAACATTTTGTTTATTAAGCCCTGGCTTATGTAAGTGAAAATTTGCAGTTGGAGAAAAGTGCTGCACTTTTCAGACCAAAACTCATAGTTGCAGGGGCAAGTGCTTATGCACGCCTTTATGACTATGCTCGTATTCGCAAGGTAAACTTGCTATGTTTTAGTAACACATTTGTGATAACACGTTCACATATTTTGTGAAATTTTAGGGTGTTTGGCAGTTAATAAGTTATAAATTGATGAATTTGGCAGGTCTGTGACAAGCAGAAAGCAGTTATGTTGGCTGATATGGCACACATTAGTGGGTTGGTGGCTGCTGATGTTATTCCATCTCCATTTGAATATGCAGATGTTGTGACAACCACAACACACAAGTCACTTCGTGGTCCACGTGGTGCGATGATCTTCTTCAGGAAGGGCGTTAAAGAGATTAATAAACAAGGAGAAGAAGTAAGTCCAAATTTTATATGCAAGAAAAAATGATAAAAAATGGTTTTCTTGTTGCATAAATCGCTTTTTCTTTATCACTTGTGTGCAAAGATTTTTTTCCATTTACTACTGTTTTCATACTGAGAATAGAAGTTCCCCAGTAAAGAACCTAAAACAAGTTATTTAATAGTTCATTTGATTCTAACAGGTGATGTATGACTATGAAGACAGAATTAATCAGGCAGTCTTTCCTGGACTTCAAGGTGGTCCACACAATAACACCATATCTGGATTAGCTGTTGCACTGAAGCAGGTATGTATTTACCCAAAAGAAAATAATGTATATCGGGTTCAATTTCATGATTGTCTTTGATTGTCATGTGATTGCAGGTCAAGACTCCTGAGTACAAGGCCTACCAGGAGCAAGTTCTCAGCAATAGTTCAAAATTTGCACAGGTATGCTGAATGTGCCTTTCTACTGCTGGAATCTTTTTTTCATATGCAGTTCTTATCTTTGTTAATTTGAACAAGTAGTTGGTACTCCCCATTATCATATATGCCTGAGTAATTTAATTTTAGTAAATAGACCTCCAAGTTTTCTATGTTTGCAGAGTTTGATAGAGAAGGGTTATGAACTGGTATCCGGTGGAACCGAGAACCATTTAGTCTTGGTCAACTTGAGAAACAAGGTACAATAAATGTAGACCTTGATGTTAAACCAATTTCCATGTTGAGCACTGCAAAGAATTTATAACATGAGAAAAGAAATCAGAACGTTGTTTGGGCATTTTGTTTCACAGGGTATTGATGGATCAAGAGTTGAAAAGGTCTTGGAATCAGTTCACATAGCAGCCAACAAAAACACTGTTCCTGGGGATGTGTCCGCAATGGTTCCTGGTGGCATTCGTATGGGTATGTCTTTCCTCTGTTGATCCTCTTGCATTCATTGATTGTTGAGTAAGTACTTACATTTCACAATATTTCTGTTCTCTGATGCGTCAGGAACCCCAGCCCTGACATCTAGAGGATTCATTGAGGAAGATTTTGAAAAAGTAGCTGAGTTCTTTGATGAAGCTGTAAAGTTGGCATTAAAGATCAAGGGTGATTCTAAAGGTTATTTATGCTGCCATTAACTATTGGATATAAGTAGTTGCGATCATCATCATCATCATTGTTGTTATTACTAAACATCTTGTGTCATTATTAATTCAGGAATGAAGTTGAAGGATTTTGTAGCAACTATGAAGTCTGATTCGAACATTCAATCTGAGATTTCCAAGCTACGTCATGATGTTGAGGAGTATGCAAAACAATTCCCTACTATTGGTTTTGAGAAAGAAACAATGAAATACAAGGACTGAAGAATGTTTTTTTATGGAGTAAGGTATGTCATATTATTGAGTTCATTATATTTATGTTGAATAAGAACATATAAATTCACTGTCTGAGCAGGCAGTTTTCCTTCTTATCAAGAAATTGCTAATGATGCAAGTTTATGTGGTGTGTTGTAGTTGCAATTGGCTATTTGCTGGTACAACTGTTTGTATTGATTCACTGACAGTGTACTATAAATCTTGGATGCTATCAACATTCTATCGATATTTTTCAAATGTGCACGCGTAATTACCTTACAAGTCCGAAAAATGCATTTTGATCACCCATTACAGCTGACTATGCTGGGGATCTTTACATTTTGGCTATGATCTTTGTTAGTTTTCATCATTCAAACATATTTATGCTCTGCAGATGAATTTGTTGTCAGATATAGCTATCAGTCATCAGTGTCAGCGTCGAGTGGCTAATCATCAAATTGCGGTGAACAGGAGTAAAGATTTTTAAGATGAAAAAGAAGTTGAAATTAGATTGGAACGTACCGGACTTCATCTATGATATTGAGATCCAGATGAAGTCAGGATCTTCATTCAAATGTAATTTGTATTTTGTCAACTGATGTTTTGCAATGTATAAACACTGATATTTACGTCGGAAATTCAATTTCCTTGAAATAAAGTTCACATCGTTTCACTGCAAAGTATGAAAATATCAAATACCTCTCTACTTAGTCATGATTGGTCCTGAAGGGTTTACTCCCTTTGACCCAATGGACGATAAATGATAATTTGTGAAGAGTTTTTAGCCACAAATCAAAGATATCCCAATCTCAATATTTATAAATTTACTGTTCTTTGCTTCGTTGTTTTAAGTTCTAAACTTTGAGGACGACTGTCGTTAAACAGCCCAATGCCTTGTCGTTCCTTATACAATATTTATTTTGAGGTTTGTCGTTAATGGTTTTTAGACTGTGGTTTACGACTTGTCGTCTACAAATAAATCTATTTAAATTTAATAATTAATTAATCATTTTTTTTATAAATTACTTACATGACAACCAGGTGTCATGAAATCATTTATCATCGGAATTTTTTATTTACTAAACGCATAAATTTAAACTATTTTTAAACCATATGGGTAAACGTGAAAAAAGCTTAAAACGTAGGATGTAAAATTTAATTCAATTTACCTTTTATTTTAGCATTTGAACTAAAAGATAGGTTAACAGATAACTGTCCTTGGTCCATTCCTTCCCTCCACTCCACAGTTTTATCCAAACAGAGAAGAGATGATATTCTGCTGCCTTTACCCAGACGTACTTGTTCAGTAAGCGCTTCTTCTACTCCCCTTTATGGCTTTTGTGCCTTCAGCTGCTGTCACTTGCTCACTTAAACTCCACACAAAATTCAGAAAACAAACCAACAGTTCTCTTGTAACCGAGAAGGTGTCTCATTTAATCTTTTATTTTTTTCTTCCAATTTTCGTATTTGATTAGATAAATAAAAAATTGAAACAAGGAAACCAATCATTTTTCATTATTTTGGAAATGTTTTCCCTTGCTTTAAAGAAAAGCTTTGATGCAATTTTGGGATCAATGATAACTGATAAGAGCAATACTTCCAGTCTTCCATGATAATTATATTATACCCAAATTTGCGCCTACACTCTACTCCAATTCACTAATTCATGAGTGGAGTTTGGTTTACTTTATTATTATGAGAAATTTTAGTGATGTCCCGTTATTTTCTTCTGCAATCACTGATTCCTAGCTGTATTTGATATCTCAGAGGCCTACCATTTCATATCGGAGAAATCAGACAATCATCCAACTGAATGGGAGTTCAGAACCAGTTAGGTCTCTGGCTTTTAGAGAAGCTCTCTCTCTGATTAAAGATGGCACAAAAGTTGAAACATCTTACTATGTTCCTCTATTAGAAGAATGCATAAACTGGAATTCACATTCAAACGTGCAAATTATCCATGCTCACATCATAAAGACTGGAACCCACCAGGACTTCTTTGTAATGACATTCCTTGTAAATGTTTATGCAAAATGTGGAACAATGGAAGAAGCTAAAAGAGTTTTTGACAATCTGCCTAGAAAAAATGTTGTTTCGTGGACAACCTTGATGTCAGGTTATGTTCAAAATTCACAACCAGAGTACGCTATTCATGTTTTTCTTGATATGTTAGAAGGTGGTGCTTATCCTACAAATGTTACTCTAGGAACTGCTATAAATGCTTGCTCAACAATGGAGTCTATTGCACTAGGGAAGCAAATCCATGCCTACATTGTTAAGTACCAGACTGAAGATGATACAAGTGTTGGAAATTCACTTTGTAGCTTATACTCGAGAAGTGGCAGCTTGGATTCTGCTGTTAAAGCCTTTAAGAGAATTAGGGAAAAGAATGTGATCTCATGGACTACGGTTGTAGGTGCTTGTAGTGATAATGGTGAAGCTGGGAGGGGATTGAGATTTTTTGCAAAAATGCTTTCCGAAGGTATTCAGCCTAATGAGTTCACGCTAACTAGCATCTTGAGTGTGTGTTGTACAATGGTGTCTTTGGGTATTGGGAAACAGGTTCAATCATTGAGCATTAAACTAGGTTATGAATCAAATTTGCGCATAAGAAATTCTATCATGTATTTGTACCTCAAATGCGGATCCATTGATGAGGCACACAAACTTTTTGATGGTATGAAGCATGTTAGTTTGGTAACATGGAACGCAATGATCGCAGGCCATGCCCAAATGATGGATCTTGCTAAAGATGACTTGTCAGCTCACAATAGTGGAACTGAGGCATTAAACATTTTTTTGAAATTATACCGCTCAGGAATGAAACCTGATTTATACACTTTCTCAAGTATCTTGACCGTATGTAGTAGGTTGGTGGCTTTAGAACAAGGGGAACAAATTCATGCTCAGACTCTGAAGACTGGGTTTTTGTCAGATGTAGTTGTGGGAACTGCACTGATTAACATGTATAACAAATGTGGAAGAATTGAGAAAGCGAGCAAAGCTTTTGTGGAAATGTCTACAAGAACAATGATATCATGGACTTCTATGATTACAGCATTTTCAAATCATGGTCAGAATCAGCAAGCACTGCAGCTCTTTGAGGATATGCTACTTACTGGAGTTAGACCAAATCAGATTACTTTTGTGGGTGTTTTATCAGCTTGTAGCAATGCCGGAATGGTCCATCAAGCACTCAATTATATAGAAATGATGCAAAAGGATTACAAAATTAATCCTCTGATGGACCATTATATATGCCTAATTGATATGTTTGTGAGGTTAGGTCGCTTAGAAGAAGCTTTTGATTTTATCAAGAGGAAGGATTTTGAGGCAAACGAAGTTATATGGTCTGTCTTGATTGACGGATGTAGAAGCCAAGGAAACATGGAATTAGGATTTTATGCAGCTGAACAATTACAAAAGCTCAAACCAGAAAACCCTGAGACTTATGCTATGTTGTTGGATTTCTACGTCTCTGCAGAGAGATGGGAAGATGTTTCGATGATGAAAAATTTAATGAGAGAAGAGAATCTTGGTAAAATACAAGATTGGAGCTGGATTAGCATTAAAGACAAGGTTTATTCGTTCAAACCCAATGATGGGTTGCATCCTCAGAGTGCAGAGATGTACAACTTACTGGATGAATTGCTTGAAAAAGCAAAGAGTATTGGATACCAGCCAAAAAAAAGTTTTGAGCAAATTGATGAAGAAGATGAGGAAAAGACATTCTCTTCTACTGTTTATCACAGTGAAAAGTTGGCCATTGCATTTGGTTTATTGAACACACTAAATGTTGCACCAGTTCTGGTTATTAAGAGTACCACAATGTGCAGGGATTGTCATAATTTTGTAAAGGCTATTTCTGCACTGACAGCCAGAGAAATCATCATTAGAGATAGCAATCGGCTTCATAAATTTGTTGACGGACATTGTTCATGTAGGGATTTTGGTGTAAATCTTTGAAACTAAATATTCTGATTAATTTTGAGAATAAGACATTACGACAAAGAAAATACTTTCTCTGGTTTATGTTTGACAATGTCATAAAAATTCCAAACATCACACCAGGAAGGCATGTTTACACTAATTTTAGGGTCAATATCTACAATTACACAAGGCACAACTCTGTGATAATAATATAATTCACTAATTTTCTTTTCGGAAATAACTGTTGTTACAAAATTATATTCATCAAATCTAATAAACATACTGTGCGTTTGTAGAAACACTAACCATGCAAACAATAATATGAATATATCTTTTTCTAATTTATCTTTAAAAACAACATGAGCATAAAACTCTATATCAACGCTTTTTACGCTTGGACTTGATGATCCATGATTTAGTTGATTCACTAGGTGGCTTCCAGATGATATCTTCAAGATTGCTACAAAAGTTCTTGTAAAACTGCAACCACAGAGAAGTCAATCCCTTTTTAAACTTTTTTTTTTTTGTGAAGAAGCCTTTTTAACCAAATTAAACTGTAAATAAGGAACAGAGAATATTTCCAATTATGAATATCATGTAAAGCTCTTGGATATATAAATGACTAAACTCAATCCAATATTAATCTCGTTAATAATAAATATAAATAACAGGCCTTGAGGTATTCAGCCGCATCTCCAGCAGCATTCTGAATATCTACCATAAAAAATGTTGCAGCTACTTCAAAAACCTTCGGTCCAAACAAATTGAAACAAAAATGAAAATCAGTGGACCAAAATATTGAGAAACTAAAATGTTGTTTAGAGTTTGAGAACCTACTTCCAAGATAGCTGAGAAATGAGCAGTTTTATTTGCAGGAAGACCTTCCACTCTCATTTGCAAGTTAGAAGTAATCTTGGTTAATACAGGCAAGGAAATACCATTTGGGGTCATTCTCAATTAGAAATGTATACTGGTAGCTATTAAACCAAAATAGATAATACATTTAGGAAGAAAACTAGTATAAATTAGCTCATGTCATGATATTGTAGAAAATGGAGGATACTGCAAATTCCAAGTGGTCAGCCACTCTACCTTGTAATTACGAATATGCGTCTTAAAACCCATTGATTGTGCAACAACTTCCACACTTGATAAAACAACTTTTGCTGGCTTCTGTGAAACAAAGCATGTCTGAATTCTCCATGCGGATCGGTACCACAGTGTCAGGAATTTATACAGGAAATTACTAGATCTATGAATTTGAACATGATCCAAGCATGAACTGAGAATGTTGTTCAATGTAGGCAGGGCAGGCTAATGAGCAATGTGGGAATGAGGATATGGGTCCTTTGAAACTCAAAGCCTTGACTTAATAATTCTATCTCAAGGCTTGAACCTTTCAACACTATTTGACCATGGATGGGTATGAATTTCTCAATACCCTGTTTTTATTCCCTTCATTTCTTGCAATGCCAGCTTGACTTAACCTATGTTTGGGCAATCAAGATGTAAGCTTTATATATTGGACATTCTTCACATTAAGAAACTTGCTGGTTTGTATGCTAGACTTTGGTTGGAAATTCTAGGAGCAAAGAAGCCACTAGAGATGTTCTAATGGCCTTTGTATTGAAATTTAAAATTTCTAAATGTTGTGCCTTAAATATAAAAGTTCATATGACAGCTCAGTATCAAAATATAAATAGCCACTAGTATAAAACTAATACTATATAGGTCTAAAGTGCGATTTCTCTATATAAATTCGACAGAGAAATTTATAAGGTAATGAAGAAAGACAATGCAAATAGAAAAGCCTAGTTCTTAATACATTGCATGACTTTCAGGTAGAATGGTGAAATCAGAAATTATAAGTATGGCTCAGACATAAAAAAAGTTCAATGATTCTCTGAAATTACTATCATTGCTCTTAGAGAATGCAATTTCAGTGACATTAGAAGTATTAAACAAGTTTCCACTTAATAACTATGAGTTTAAGTTTGTATAGAAAATGTACTTTGCAGCAATTATTGTATTAGGCACTCACATCTGCATTCATGCCCTTGCTACAATTCATAATGGGAAGAGCAGCCAATTGTGTGCAAACAAAAACAAAGTCTCTTCAGAGGGATGTTACTTACAGTTTCAGGATTGGGATCCAAAATCCTACAAAAGAAAGATTTGCTCCCATTGGAAACCAAGATGGGCATGAAAAATCAGCTTGCTGAATCTGCTGAAAAACAATTGAATAAATCAAACAAATATCAACTGTTATTGAACATTAATGTTGACATCAAACTTAGAACAAAAGCAAACACAACAATAATTGAGGTAGTCTAGCAATGATTGACCATCTAGTGCTTGGACTGACAAATAGGAATTAAATGACAATCAACACCACTGCAAGGAAGTGCACATAATAACAAAATTCATGGAGGTGCTAGGACAAGGTAGAACAATAGCAAATTTTTACATTCCTTCTCATTTCAATATAATACTCCATGGCAGCCAAATATCTGTGTCCAGTAAGCAAACTAAGAAGTGGATAATTATGCAACCAAAGAACAGTCATCTGACTTGCACCATTTTAGTAAACCATAAGCTGAAAAAGTTCTACGTATATTGTGAATGACATTGATGAATGCAACCAAGAAAGCTACTTATATGTACTATAAGCATAAAATAATAGATAGCTACTTATCCAGTCTTCTTTTTGACCCTAGCCAAATTAAAACATGCAATGTTTTCAGTTTCTTACAAAGAAATAAACAAATAATTAAATTGTAGCCGTTTAAAAAATCATGCCTTACTATATAGCATGGTGAGATCAAGCTCGTCAAATGGAAGATACCCAGCCACCAGTACATACAGGATTACCCCACAAGACAATACATCTGCCACATCACCATTATAACCCTTGTGATTGATTACCTAAAAAATAATGTGAAAAGATAGGTACAGAATTGTGCCCAAATATAAGTCCAGTAATTCATATCAAATTCTGATTAGATAAGAGGCAATTATCCTCATAATTACTTCTGGTGCTACATAGTTAGGAGTCCCATATGTTGTCCAAAGTACGCTAACTCCCTGATAACACGAATCCCCAAGAAAGCAACCTGATATTATTAGTTCTCTCATTTATGATATTAGTAGTATAAGAAAAGAAAAAGAAAAGAAGAGATCCTATAGACATCAATTATTGTCTTACTTGTTCTGGCAATGCACTTAGACCAAAATCTGATATTTTTAAATTTCCCAAGGAATCTAATAATAGATTGTCAGGCTGCATAAAAGAAAAATATCATAATTAAGTGAAAAGGAAAAATTTAACAGCTTTCCAGAAGTTAGTATAAGAATACCTTCAAATCTCTGTGGTAAACTACCCTTACTGTGGCAAAAGTCCACACCATCAATAAGCTGTTGAAAGTACCTCCTAGCTTCAGCCTCACTAAGACGTCCATGATGAACCTATATAATCATGATTAACATCGCCATAGTTAATTTGGGAAAGCGATGCTGAAAATAATGCCAAGACTGAAGTGTTTTCAGCTGTAAGATTCCAAGTTAGACTACTCACTATTTTATCAAACAATTCACCACCTGTTATAGACCCCAAGATTATATAATTCTTTGTCCGACTAGCAAGAACCTACCAAAACAATTTACTGTCAGAATTGAACTGGGAACAACCATCTAATGGGAATATAAAGAATCCTGCCTCAATAATTTAATACGCGAAATGTAAATCTTAAAACTTCCATGCCTCATGCAGATGAACAACGTCAGGATGCCTGACAAGCTTCGTTGTAGATATCTCTCTCTTGATCTGTAAAGCTAAAGTCAATTCATTTTAAGAAAAACCCGGAAATGAAGTTAAAAATAATAAAAAAAACATAGTATACTAAAACCTAATAGAGCTAATTCTAGATTAAATGCATGATACTTAAAATATGTCAGAATTGAAACTAGAACCTTATCAAGCACGGGATAAATGGAATGCAAGATTATGACTGCTCAAGGCAGCATACTGAGGAAATCAATCAAATCAAAGTGTCCATTTGCAGTCATTAAACACCAAATTTTACGCCTTTAATATGACACCAGGATTATCAGGAATTGCCACCCTTTACTACCTGCAATTCTTGAAATTATGTTTGTGCACAGAAGGTCCTCAAGAATTAAGCAGTGTCAAACGAATCTACCAACAAAATTTTGCAACTGGGCCACCTAGGCAACTGAATTTTAGTATTGAAGAAATTGCAATTGATAAGGCATTTCAAAGATAGAATAGAATTAAAACGTCTTCATCGTGTACTGTATCTACAATGTTAAGTAGTTGTAAACCATTAACACCATCTGTTCAACATAATCTACAACCTAAGAAAGCTGAAATCTTTGAAAATTGGACACCAACCTCCCAAATTCAAAACTAAATAATAGTTTGCTCACTCCCCAATCGATATTTTCCGAGTAAAAATCTAAATTTTAATGTCATGTTTAGCTCTTACTTGAACACAAACGGTTCACATAACTGGAAATTTAAAAAAATCAAACTTTTGATGAAATTTTCAAAAATTACAAGGGCAGACAAGAGAATCCTGATCGGCCATCTTGTGTTTGATTATGGTACTTCTGTCCAGAACTTTCATAGCAACACTTTCACCTGTCTCCGTGTTTTGGGCGAACTTTACCCTGGTGAATGTTCCTTCCCCAGTCGTCCTCCCCACCTCGTACTTCCCTACTTTTCTGACCACCATTTTCCCTTCCTTTTCTCACCTCTGCAGCTAGCTTTTGTCTTCAAAACTCAATCCTCCCAGCATTCTTGAAAGAGTGATCAAATCCAATGTTAGTGGGAAGCTTTATCGGTGTTTAAAATAGTATAGCTTACTTGGTGGTTCAGATTTGATAACGAGGCAGAGTAATAACAGGAATATTTTACCAAGTACAGTTGTTTAAAGCAGAAAGGAATGGTCGGCCAAATTTATGAATGATTTTCATACCTGTCTTAATAAATACAATACAAAATCAATGGTTTTATTGTTTATCTTCTTACATTAATTCAATCCCTGTCCCAATTATCCTTTTCTTTATTATCTTTAAGCAATCAAAATGCACCTTGTCTTCTAACAAACAAACATAATTAAAGGATTTATTGAAAATCAAGTCAATTCGAATAAGAAAAAAGATTTTATTTAATCCAATAATCACTTCTGATGAGTAAAGTGGAGATGTAGCCTTACTTTCCATTCTCATATTTTATTTTATTTGCCACTTTTCTATATAATAAGATGATATTCTAATTAAAAATTAAAAAATAGAATATAAATTGAAATTAATTAATGTCTTTTTTTTTAATAAACAGTTAAAAAAATTTAATTCATTAAAAAAATTATAAGAAAATGCACGAAAATACTCAATTTTTAAAATAAATTTTTAAAAATAACTATGTTAAAAAAATATTAATTAAAATATCCAAAAATTTATTTTTTGAACGATTTTATTCATGTTCGAACATTCTCCGTCTAATCATGCTTTTCCCATTTGAAACGTCAGAGCCTAGGCTATGCCTATAACGCAAGCCTTTCTCCGGCTGAGACGGAATGACGTTGCTTTTGCCCTTTAATGATCTATCCATGGAAATAATAATACGACGCCGTAGAGGGAATCAATATTCACAACTCATGTTTTTGTTTCACAATACCCACATGCTATTATTTTAGGTTTTATAGGATAATGATCGTTTTTTAAAATTATTTTATAAAAATAATTATGTTTTAAAAATATTAATTAATTAAATTAAAAATATATATTTAAAATGATTTTATTTAAGATATATTTTAAATGATTTTATCTTTATTTAAAAATAAGTTTTTTTTATCGTATTTAAAAATATATTTTCGAATACGGTAAAAAAATCTATTTTTGAACATATAAATATATCATATTTAAAAATATATTTTGAATAAGATAAAAAAAATTTATTTTCAAATAAGAATAAAATTATTCAGAATACATATTTATTGATTAATTTTTTTAAAAAATAATTATTTTTATAAATAATTTTAAAAACTGATTATTTTAGCACAAAACCCAGTTATTTTTTTAATATGCCAAACCTTAAGCTTGTATTCAAATTAACAGAACAAAAGCCTAGAGTCCAACCAGTCAATATGACGGAAAGACTAGTTTCTGTACTTGATTTACTGATATATTAGGTCAGAATCGGTAAATTAATATTCTTCAATTCAATGGACTTCACAAGCAATGAAATAGGAAGCAAGTAACCGTTTTAAGAAACCGTCATAAAATGCATGCTACTACAGACTTTCCCGGAAAAACTGTCCAAGTCCACGGCCCTATGGTGTGATACACAATGGCATGTTTGTTATTTGAGTTTCATTTTTTGAAATATTGAACTCTGAACTGTATAAATAGGAAGCCATAAGAAAATTGAAGTGATTTCTTACGTCGACGTTGATAATGGAGAGACGGCAAGAGTTGGAGTGGGCAAAGGCTCAGGAGCTTGTGATGAGTGCAGATCTGGTGGCTTCAGCCAAACAACAATTAAGGTTTCTGGCAGAAGTTGATCGGAATCGGTTCCTCTACGATGGCCCTATATTGGACAGGGCCATTTACAGGTGGGAAAAATTTTCAGTCTTGGCTCCTCTTTATGGAGAAAATATACTTACTAGGACATGATGATGCCAGGTACAAATATTGTTGGCTTCCTTCGCTAGCAGAACAAACCAATTTTCAGGTTATGGAAGGACCTTTGGTTGTGCCCCTTGATTGTGAATGGATCTGGCATTGTCATAGGCTGAATCCGGTAAGTTCTGGATTGAAATATAAAACAAGCAAACACTTTTGGGTGTGCATTTGTATATTTTTCAACTTTGTTCAATTAGAGTTCCCTTATTGCATCTGTTGTTTTTTCAGGTACGCTAGAAGGCTGATTGTGAAAAATTTTACGGGAAAATTCTTGACGTGAGGAATGTAGTATCCTCTGTTTACGTAGAGGAGACTTTCAGGAGGCAGACCCAAGAAATTTGGAACAGAATGTATCCTAATGAACCCTATGAAGTCAATATGAGCACTCAATTCTCTGAGAAAGCTGCGGAAAAGACATCAGTGAATCAGGAAACCACCAAGTATGACATACTTGCAGCTGTCAAAAGGCAAGGTTCATTCTTTATCAGGTAATGCAGAAATCACTCAGGTGTGAAGACTAAACTTTTCAACATGACTAAGCCAAATCACAGACCTGCATCAGAGTGATCATTGCAAATCATCAGCTTTCGGAGAATTCATAATTTTTCTCTTGTGTTTTCTATTATTGCAAAATATTTTGGAATATAAATGTATAATGTATTTTAAGACCTTAAGAATATCTGTGACAGGTATCAAAACCCTACGTGAACAATGATCTCTTTCTAGGAGCAGTGGCCAGATACAAGGGGTTTCTACATTTAATCAAAAGGAACAAGGACAGGTCAATTCGACGCTATTGTGTTCCAACTTATGACATCGACCTAATCTGGCACTCTCACCAACTGCAGCCTGTTTGTTACTGTAAGGATTTGATCAAAATAATAGGTAAGGTGTTAGAGCACGATGACACACATTCAGACAGGACAAAAGGTAGCAAGCTGGATGTGGTTTTCTTGGAACCACCAAGCAGTTGGAAGATACATTTGGTTCTAGGTACTGGAGGGCAGGAGCTATGCATAGATGTGTTGTCCCATCTCCACTAACAACCAATTTCAGCGAATTTGATACTGTAAGCAGAAAAGTAGTCTCCAATGATTATGAGAATATGATTCAGGTTTCAGAGAAAATGCTTGTGGAGGTAGCTTCAGCCATACTTTTTATAATGCATGCAGTTTATTTCTCATGAAGGAATGAATTATAGTTCAGATGCTGATGCTTAATTCCTTGTTTTTGGTTCCTAACTCATCAGGTTATGGTGGAGATTGTAGCAGTCAAAAACATACTAGCTGAGCTTAAGGAAAGCTTCTTTGTCATCTGTGGTAAGAAACAGTCAGATACCCTCTTCAGCACCAGAAGAAAACTAAGCGTTTTATCAGAGTCAGGGGAGAAGAATGTTGCTGTTTTCCAATGTGAACCCACTGAAGAGCTTGCCTTTGAGCTTGTGTCACATTCACCTTCAGCTTTGTCCGTTGTAACACCTGATAAATTGTTGGGAACTATCTCGATCTCTCTACAGGATCTTTTGAACCCAATCTCTGAACTCTCAATAGAAAAATGGTTGGAATTGGTGCCAAATTCTGGAGCCGAGGGCATGAAACTTATGAATCCGCACATTGCCCTCTCTTTTACTTCTCCAGCTCCAAAACCATGTGTACTGCACCTGGTTCCTAGACGTCCAGTATCAAGTACTAAGGGCTGGATATCCATTCTGGACGAGGCTGGCAACTAGGTCATCCACATTCAGATGAGGTAAACAGAACTCAAAACACGCTAAGAGACTAATCTTCAGAGTTGAGAACTCAGCCTACTTCAGTTAATTAATGCCCTAAATGATCCACTCATTATAATGAAATACCGGTTCTGTTTATACTTCCAATTTGCATGCTTTCATCTTGTCATTCATAGTTTGTTTTTCTGATTCTTTGCTGCACATAGGGACTCAATGACTGCAGAGATGAGAAACAATGACCTTACAAAAAGGGAAGTGATTGGTATGCTTGTGTCTAGTGAAACAATTGTGCTGGCAGAGTTTTCTGAAATAGTATGGTCACTGATGAACTCCAACTGGTTGTTTCAGCTTCAAAAGACCTTCAGTGAGAATGAAAACATATTTGAACTTACAGGCAGTCGAAAGATGTGCATCTATGAATCCCATCCTAATTTTTGATCGCAGACCAGACAATAAACAATCTCGGCAAATTTGCTTTGATATTATATGGGGCATTGCTCCATCCCCCATGATGTGCTGATGTTGTCATGTTTTTTCTATAGCTAACCATTAACCAACTTTGTGGTATATTCTTGGCTTCAGGTGATTATTTTTCCTGGTAGAAAACTGGAATACGAAGTACGAACGTTTGAGAAGCAGAAAGTTGAACAGTACTTCATGACGGCTGTTGAATTCTCTGAGGAGAATCCTTACGAAAAAGCTGTGGCTTTATTTAACTTACAGTCTGGTTCCCTCAAGGTACGTCATTGTTTTTACAAAATGCCACTGAAACAATATTAACATGATAACATCGCTTATTGATCGGTTTGCAATATTTGATGAACAGATCAGTGAAAAATGGTTATTGCTGCCTGGAATTTTAGTGGTTTTTCTACTTGTTTCTGGTGCTTTGTTTAAGAATGCAGTGGCTAAGAAAAGTATCAAAGTGAACCCCAAATGGAATAGTAAATCCACCGAGGAGTCTGACAACAATGGCGGAAATCTAGTGATTGGCAGCTCCTGTGGAGAGTGTGGTGAATGTGGGCACGTGGGCCATGGCAATGTAGATGAAGTTGTTGAGGTAAAACAGTATGAAAACACAGAAGGAAGTGCTGGTGATAATGAAACTATGAAGAGTGGATGTTTTGGTCCGTGTGGTGGGAATGGTAGTTGCAATGTTAGTGGTTGCAGTGGTGAATGTGGAGCTACCTACAACTTAAAGGCTGTGAATGGCTCCCACGGCATTAATGCAATCCCTCGTTTTGCACCAACCACACAATCTGAAGGAAGTGTCTGGGACTGTGACAATGAGAATATGATGAAAAGTTATTTTCAAGTCCTTGTGGAGGGTGCAGTGGCTGCAGTAATTGTCACAGTGATTGCAGTAACAGTCGTGGAGGTTGCAGCGACAGCTGATGTGCCAGCAGCTATAAGCACGTGTAATCCTCAAAATACCACAGCATTCTAAATAAATTACTGCCCCGATAGACGATAGTTGTGCAGTTGCTTCCACAAGCTTATCAACTTGTATAAGTTTTATTTGCTGTAAACCTACCTTCTTTCACTATAATCCTACACCAGCAAAAGCACTTATCTTAACTGGATACTTGTCCCGTATTTGAAGTGAGGCCGAGATTGGACAAACAGAAAGAATTTTCACCTGTATCTTAAATTTAAAATAATGTTCAGAAAACTCATAAAAGTTACCAGATCCTATATCAGAAACATCATCAAAATTCATTAATTTCTTTAAACTTCACTTCAGCCAATGAAGTTTCCATTTCATCTAGGAACTCCCTCTCTTAGCATGAAACTGTGGAGACACTGATGTTTCTATTAACAAATATAACTCAAATAAACTGTGACAGTTGAAAGAAAGGTAGCATACTGCACATCTAACACTACCCAAATTAACGAATGCAGGTTTTTCAAAGCACATGACTAAGCATATGCCCGTCACAAAAAAGCTCTAGGTAATTTCAACATGATACAATGGTAATCCTAAGAGCTTTCAACTTTTCTGAATATATTCTTTAAATAAATAAATAAATAAACAGTATAAACAGCAATGCTCTCAGTCATCAACTCTCTCCAAATTCAAAATAATCATGGAGATTTCTAGAAAACAACATATGAATTGTTTATACTTAAACAGAGTTAAAAAACCTTAACATATTCCCAATTTGGAACAAACTAATAAAGTAATCATCCAATTTACAATCTTAATAACAATTCGCATTTACACAACAAACAATGCAAAACAACAACAGAATAACAAATCCAACTTTCACCAAAATCTATATTAATATTTCATTCTTATTTAACAATTTAATAATGTAAAAACAAAAACAAATTATACCACTAATTACCCAAATCACACAGAACTTGTTTGAGGAGTCATAGCATTCACCACAATCTTACCCTCCTGATTCAAAGTTCCACCACCTTGCCTTCCATCCACAGCCACCGCCTGGTACTGTGCAACTACCGCTCCAGCAGGTGCAGCCGCAGCCGTTGTGGTGTAGTACACCTGTCTCCCTGCACCATCAAACCCCACCTGTACAACCCCAATCCCTTCGCTGTAACCACCAACTATAGTCTGTTGCTGAATTGAGGCCGGTGCCGGCGCGGATGCAGAGACCACACTGTACATAGGCTGTTCTTGTACCACTCGCTGCACTCCGTAATAGGCCGGGCCGGTCACTGGTTGCAATGACTGAGTTGAATACATTCCGGGGGCTGGAGCAGATGGTAAGACATAAACGGGCTGCTCAGTCGAATAATTACCAGCTGTCATTTGACGTTCCGTTAAATACGCAGTTGGAATTGACATTTGCATTGGCATCGGGATTGATCCAGGCAGTGGCGCCATTTTCTCTGCAACAAGCTTCTGCCCAGCGTAACTTAACCTAGGGTTTTGGTTAGCTTGCTCGTGAGTATTAACACCACTAATGTTCAATATCTGTAGTTCTTGCCTTTGAAGCTCCACTACGGTATCTCCAATCACGTGACGATCCTCCGATCCACAATCGGATCCGGCTGTTATGTCCTTTCCTATTACCTCCGTAATCATAGGTGGCGCAACCGTTTCGACCAATTTCGGCTTATCAAATCCGAACAAGAAATCGGGATTCCCAGCCGTTACGGTCGCTGCCTGAGTCGAAGATCCTTCTAATGTTTGGATCTGAACCGAATTCAGTGCATCCACAAACCACTGCCGCTCCGATTTCGGCTCGGACTCCGAAAAAACCACCGACATTTTAGGATTGAGCGGGAACAAAAACAGTCTTAATCTCGCCGGTTTCGTTGACGCTCTGTACAGCCTGTCATACTCCAACATCATATGCTCGAGATCCTCGTCGTTTGTAACAGAGATCAATGCGTCAAGGTCTTCGCCAGGGAGTTGGTACTTGAAGCAGACATTCTCATCTCCGTAAAGAGCCGAGAGTTTCGCCATGATGGCATTTAACTTGATATTTCGCTCAACAGCCAAAATTTTAGTATCCCCACCAACATAAGCGAGTAGGTTATCGTGCTGCCTTGGCTGGATTTTTCCACCATAACTGCACATGAACTTGACTTTGTAGTTTGCAAGTGGCTCGTCCCATGACTGGTTCTCGCAGTCGATTTCACGGGATCGCGGCGAGGAATCACCGGAGTCTGGGTAAGAAGAATAAGAATAGTTTTCCATTGAATCGTTGATAACTGGTGATGTGACAGGGTTTTTGTCGGTTAGGTTTTCTGAGAAATGGAAAGAGAATCCATTTGCGGCAAAAGGCACTGTAGAGGTAGATCGAGACGGAGAAAAAACGACGGCTTATGTTGTTTGAAGGAAGTAACGTGGAACGTGGTGGGGTCAAGACATCAATTGGTGGAGTGATTAAGATGGGAAATAACGATGAGGCGTGGAATTACTATTTTTATAATGATAATTTCTCCTCTTTTTTATTGCTATTTATTAGGAGAATGACATTGATTTTGTTAAATTAAATGATAATTACTCTTTAGTTTTATTTTGTAATAAAAATTCTTTTATAATTTAAAAGTTATGTCGATTAACCTTAAAAATATTAAAAAATAATTTTATAATTTTATTAAATATAATTATGAAAATAAAAAATATTTTTTAAAAATATACATGTATAAAAATAATATAAAAATTTATTTACTTAAATAATATTTTTAATTTTTCAATTAAAAAAAAAGGCACAATCACGCACCCTTCTAATTCTTCTGTATCACGGTATTTTTTCTCTTGTAACTTCTTTTCTATTTTCTTCTTCAACTAGAAATAGTGATAACAAGAACACCGTTCACCATCACACGTTATTGTTAAATCATTACTTTTACGAATCGAAGAATACCATTAAATTTAAACTCACATCACGTCAATGGCCAAACCTTAACTATCTCTTTCACCAATCTGTCGTCAAATCAAATTTTTTATCTAAAAACGAAAACAAACAATACTCCAGTGACCAAACCCTAGCTATCTTTATCACCAATCCATCGACAAATAAAAATTCTAATCTGAAAACAAATTTATTCACTTTTGATACAATAAAAGTTGAAGTAATATTTATTTTCACTGTAGAATATAAAATTTTGGGTATCGATTACAGGAATGGGGATTGATTTTGGGAGGAAATCTTCCATTCCAACAACAACAATTAGAATTTAGCTCCGTCTAATGGTTATCAAGACGGTGATTTTTAATTTGTTAGTTGTTGGCCATGGAAGTAGCAACAAATCTGAAGGAAGAAGAAAGTAGCTTGGGGAAACTGAAAGGAGAAAGAGAGGTGAAAGTGCATAGGCAAAGATAAAGTGAAGAAAAAGAGAGAAAATATAAAAAAATAATAATAATTATAAATTTTTATAATAAATTATAAAATTAACTTTATCTTTTAACGTTTTCAAGATTTAGGGAGATAACTGTCGTAATTTTTAAAAAATATTTATCACAAAACATAAATGAAAAAAGTAATTATTATTTAATAAAATTATATGTCATTTCTCTTTATTTATTATATAAAAGCTATATACATTTTTTTTTAATTCGATTAGATCTATTAATTCATAGAAATATTTATTGGGATCGTATTTTCACTAAAACCCAGTTCAAAAGTTCAGACCCATTATACGGACATAACTCTCCCCATAAATCCCCCATACGACAATGTTTCAAGACCTTTTTTTGTAATATAAAGGTAATACAGTCTTGTCAGGCGATTCATCCGAGGCCATCAATTCAGAGAATCTCTTTCGGATTACTCATTACAAATGTGTGCTCGGAGAAAATTCTCAGTAACACTTATCTAAGACTCCGTCTCGAGATATTCTTTCATGCATTGGTTATATACGGTATCGGAGTTTCGAGAACACCTGTGAAATGTAATAGCATCTACGGCACTGATGTCTGGTGTTATCAAAGACTTGACACATTTTCAGAAGTAATGTCAGAACTCGGAGCTTTGGGGAATCAGGCATCTGACTCTACTACCTTTCAAAATATTATCAGATACACGTGACATGCTATGTCACATACAACAGTTACACATTACGATTTTTGCGATAATTTTTTAGAGTACATCAGTCAAAAAATGATACGTATTAATAAATATAAAATTTTATGATTTCATTGTAACTGAATTCGAAAATAAAGGAGAGGTACGTATAACTTTTTACAAATAAAATATTTATACACGAATTAATCGAATTTTTAACAGTAACCATTCTTTATAGCATCCACGCTCAACACATACCGCAGCTAGATTTTGAATTTTTTTCTCTTATTCTTTTTTTATCGTTCTCACGTAAAACAAAATCCTAATTAATTTAAATATCAAAAAAAATTTATCAGTTTTACTCTTAAATTTTTTTTATTTTATAATTTATA
>JAVXUL010000002.1:5654687-5664793 GCA_035590515.1 Trichilia minutiflora | reverse complement strand
AGTCATGAAGATTGCTTTTTCCTGCGTAGATGAGAGTCTGGATGCCAGACCGACTATGCGAAGAGTTTGTCAACTATTATAATTTAATTAATTACGCTTAAAATCTTTTGAATATTATTTTTTTGGTTTTATTTTGTAATTATTAGTCCTTTATTATTGTTTTTTCATGTGTATATTTTATAAAATAACTAACCATGTTTGTTGGAAAAATTTTGGTTACTTCAAATTAATTCTAAAAATCTAATTATAAAATAATTAATAGACATATAATAAAATTAAAATTTTAGGTTCTTTTGTTCAAAACGACCTCATATTATAATAATTTTATTATTAGTTTTAAAATTTTATTTTTGGGATTTCTATTGAATAATTTTAATATATAATTAAGTTGTATGAATACTGTATTCAACTTGTAGTTGTTAATTATTGTCAAGCAACTTTTATTCTCCACTTTATCATTATCAATTCATTTTTCAAAGAAAAAATCATTTTAATAATAGGACACAATTTCAATATTATTTACTTTATTAGAATTTTATATACTATTTATTATTTATTAGTCTAAATAATTATATAATTCTCTTTTCAAAAAATTTCTATCTAATTAATTTATTGACAACATTATTATATATATATATATATATTCTCTTTCTCCCTCAAATTTCATCAAAGATTTTTTATTAAGTTATTGTTTTTAAATTTTTTGTGATATCTTTTTCACATTTATTCTATTTTAGAATTATAAATATTTACTTTCATATCATGACATAAGTTATCCAAAATTCATATTAATACAGTTTTTATTTGTATTTAAATACAAATTATATTATTTATATTTTTTAAGATATTCTATTATTTATTTACATTTAAAGTTTTTAAGGGTACAAATATAAGATATTAATTTCTATATTTTTTTATTTAAAAGAAATATCTTAATTTTTGGATTGAGAATAAAATAAAAAGAAAAAACATGTTATGATCATATTTCAACTAATTCATAGTTTCAGTCAAAAAGGCAAATGCTATCTTTCCATATCAAATGTCTTAAAAGCATGACCTCAACAAATTTGGGTTCTGTTTACACTTAGGGTGCTTTCTTGTGCTTTGAAAATAAAATTAAAAAAAATATTTAATAATATAAAATTTTAATAAAATTTAGTTAATTTTATTATTATTATTATTATTAAGAGTAAGCATATGTAGTTTATATCAGTGTGAGATAAAATTTTAAATCAATTCACATATTGTGATTTAAAATTAGATCAATTCATTAAAACATTACAAACCCATCTAATCTAAACGATAAAGTATGATTTAAAATTATTTAAATTCGTGATTTGAATTATATTATAAAATTAAAGATATGATAATTAATTATTATACATTTAAAAAAGAGAGTTTCGATTAATTTTTTTTAAATTATTTTATGAATAATTTTTTTTATTAATTATTATCACATAAAAGAACGAAGGTAACTGTATATAATTTGATATGATAAATAAATAATAATAAAAATTTTATAAAATAATATTAGATAATTTAATTTATTATTTTACGATTTATAATTTATTCAATCCACCATCCAAATTACAAAGAATCATTTAAAAAATATTAATTTATAAATCGATTTATAAATTCGTTAATCTTAACCATTTAAATTAATTTAAATTAGATCCATTTAAAAATACTCCTTCTTAAATAAACATTTATTAATTATATACACTCCTGCTCAAATCTATTCAAAACATCTACCGATAACACGAGCAAAGCAAACACATTCTACTCTACTCTTCAACAATAAAGGCAGTTTTTGACGTACTGTAGCAGTATAGCAGTGAATCCTATTGGACCCTTTATGATGGCACAAGCAAACCAAACAAAAGCAGACAAAAACAGAGAAACAATGAAGAGAGAGAGAAGAGTGGTTTTGCTAAGAAACCTAAAAACCCTAAGAGGATATTGTGGGCTGTCAAATTGTTTTAAGACTCAAAAGAGATATAAAGAGAGCAGGGTTTGCAAAACCGCTTAGTGTCGGGTAATAGGGAGAAACAGCCCGCGGTTTTCTCGTAACCCTACTTTGCTCTGTGCTTCTCGTCGTGGTTGTGTCATTGTCATATAATTTTATTGTCAATTGTCAATTGGCTTTTTATAAGATCGTTCTAATCTCTTCTTAGTACCTACACATATATTCAATTTTAATTTGTCTGTTTCTTGATTTTGAGATGTACATATCCGATTAAACATTAATAACATTGATCGAGATGATACGTAATACAATAATATTAAGTTACAATGCCGGATTTAAATATAAAATTTAAATAATATCGATTGAAATGATGTGGTATTGAAGTAAAAGAAAGTTTTAAATATTTAAAATTTGAAACATTAACAATATTGATTGAGATTAACGTTACTTTAATGACGACATTTGAATTTTATATAAGATTTAGTATTAGGTAAGATGATATATATAGAAAATAATAAATAATAAATTTATACTAAACGATAATACATAATTAAGAAAATGACATAATATGAGATCTCAAGATTAAAATGTTAATAACTTCTATTAAGATAATACGAATAATTATTAGACAACAAATTTAATTTCAAAACATCAATTCTATGAACTCTTATAATTGATTTCACTAATGTTGATGCTTTTATCTTTATACTTCTGTCCTAATCTAGATTCACACAACGTATATTCAAAGAGAAATATCAACAAAATAATGCATATGGGACGTGGCATTCTTGCATTGTCATCTTATTGTTCAACTTTCTTGGATTCTTATGAAATACAATGCTACTCACGGCTTCCTTGGATTTTATTAATCATTCGTTTCTATGAGTACTAATTAGGGCAAGAATTTGTATGCATGTGTGTATGGGCTCATCGTCATTGGTGACTTCAGCTCGCAATACCTCTAGTAATAGAGTCTATTGCAGTTGGCACGTGCAAAACTCTACAAAAGACACTTGGAGAGCTCTATGAAAAAGACACGTTCACTTATAGAAAATTCACATGCCCAAACCAAGAATGCAATATTCTCCTTCACCTTCGTGCTCTCCCCCAATCTTAATGTTGCCTTGCATTTCGTTGTTATTGGATGAAACAATCCCTTTGCAATCCAAAACTACCACGAAATAATGTTAATTAAAAAGCACAACATATTCGATTAATTACACACAAAATAATCAGTTAATTCCTTTTTAAAAATTCATATACAATTATTGCATTGTTCTCACTTTAATTAATTTGTTTTTATAAAAACAATTAATGTTGATCATCATTATTCATGTTTAATCATTCGATCTACGAAATGCCCACTAGCTGGCCCCTAATTAAGAAACGATGGCAATCATACCAATGAACAAGAATGTGGAATTTCCAAAAGTTTGCCTTTGAAACTTGCAGCAAATCATTTCCTCTATAGAATTTCAAAACTTTATTACGTTTGAAGTTTTCTCCAAATCATTGCCTCTTTATGGACTTCGAAGAATGAAAAGGATTCTTTTCTGTGTTAATTAACTTGTAATTGTGCAGAAAACATGAGAAACTGCTAAATTGCTAATATATTCGGTAATTAGTTGACTGATAAACCCACGTGTCTGGAATTTTTTCATGTGATTTTGATTAAAGTATGTTATACTTGTAGCACGTGTTTTAGATTCTTCGTACGTAGTTAGGATTTGGATTCACAAGAAACAACCATCACAACCTATATAATTACTAGGGTTAATATTTTGTGTGCGCCCCAGTTTTATAATTTGCTAGCTGTTAAAGAATTGTTCATGGGCAATGCTGTTGGATGTTATGTTTTTCGGACATCTCAAGCTACTTAGTGTCTGGTTATATATCTTGTATCATCATAAACGACGGGGAGTCGAAATTTCATTTGCCTTCATTTGGATGGAAATCAATGCCAGCACCTTGATAATATAATTCTAATTCTTATAGCTACTATAAAAAATGATTAATACATAGAAACGTCTAATTATGTTGAATATATAACACCCATCACCATCTATCATATAGGATAAAAACATTAAGAAAAGCCACGAGACCACAATTGGGAATAGAATAATATGAACATAGAAAGCACATTAATTAAATGGACTAAAAATCTGATACCCATATAAGCTTTTACTAAACAAATTCACAAGTATAATGAAAAATTAATAAAGAAAAATAAATTTAGATTATTATCTAATAATTTGGAATATAATAAATTCCCTTGATGCAATAACGCCAAGTATTATAACGTATAGACTGCATCAAGCTACTGATAAAAATACGTACACACCATTTAGAATTATAATGTATCCATCCCTAATTATTCGCTATATTTCATTTGTTAAATTGGTCGGCTTGCCAGGTGAGTTGAGAATGACATTTATGCTAATGGCATCATCCCTCCATTCCAAATTTTAAAAAAAAATGACAAGGAGCTAGGCTGCGTAGTTAATATGGTTGATAATTAAAATACTTGATGGTCATAAAATTCCAAGTTTAGCAATAAGAAAAGTGAAGAAAGAACAAAGGAGGCCCAACTCATTTGAAAGTGTGAGCAGAGAGGCAAAGGGTTATGGGACCCAACTCAGCAATTTTTTCAGTGAGAGAAAGAGATGGGTGTTTTTATTTTTTGTTTATACATTAAAATTGTAAAAAGGTTTTCAACATACAAAGAACCTGACAGGGTCTATGATGCTAAGACCATCTCTTTTCGTTTGAGACAGATTTGTGGGTCAAAATTTTCAGAGTACCAACAATTTTAATATTAAGTTTGTTTGATTGCAGAGATTTCGGTGAAAAGGACACCAAAATCACCTCTCCCTCGCACGGATAAGAGTAAAGGAAAATGAAAAAGCAGATTCCATTTCAATCTTACGCTTAAAACATCATAATAAATATAACAGAATACATACTATAATCCTGTATTTTATCATAAATTAATAGCCTTTTCATTCTTGCTCCTATATATTCTTCCAATTGGGTGCAAGTTCTTCTCAAGGCATTGCCTCTAATTAGCAATTTAACTTCTTCTTCTACTACTTCTTCTTCTGCTGCTGCTGCTGCTGAGAGAGAGAGATGGAGTTTAGTGATCATGGTTTCTTAGAGGAATTGTTAGCTCTAAGAAGAGAAAATTGGGAGACTATCCCTACAGAAATGAACCCTATTTTCTATGGTAGTAATTGGATTTATGATTCTTTTAGTGAAAACCCTGCTACCATTTTTCCAAATTCTTTCTGTGAAGAAGGTTTCTCTGCACCAATTGAACAAGACTTCAACTACAACTTCAATGAAGTCTATTGTCCTTGTCCTTTTGTTGATGAATTTTCAGCTCCTCAGCTTACAGATTCATCGATTAACACACTTCACACGCCGCCATTTCCTATTCAAGAGGAGATTCCATTGTCTATAATGGAAGATGAAGAGCCTAATTTACTTGCTGAAGATTTTCAGAATTTGGAGATGAAAACTGCTTGCAAAGTAGAGCCAATTCATGATCAATCTCCAGAATTCCCACTTTTTAACATGGGAACTTGTCTGGAAAGAAAGAATAGAAGCAAGAAGTTAGATGGGCAGCCATCAAAGAATCTAATGGCCGAGAGAAGGCGAAGAAAGAGGTTAAATGACAGGCTTTCAATGCTGAGATCAATAGTCCCCAAAATAAGTAAGGTAAAATAATAAACTCCATTGTTGACTGTGTGAAGTTTCCAAGTTCTCTTGAAAATGTATAATTTGTGTATTTGTGGGGTAAGCTAATTTGGTCTGATTTCTCCCTGCCTCTGCGGATAGATGGACAGAACATCCATAGTAGCAGATACAATAGACTACATGAAAGAGCTGCTAGAGAAAATCAGTAGCTTGCAGCAAGAAATTGAAGCAGATTCAAATCATTTGAACTCAAGCATTTTTAAAGATGTAAAGCCAAATGAAAATTTGGTCAGAAATTCACCAAAGGTAATGGACTCTACACTGTTTACTAACTCTTGAAATGACCCGGATAAATTATTAGAATTTCTGACTTGAAATTTTGTTTGTACATGTTATGTTCTTGCAGTTTGAAGTGGAAAGAAGAAATATGGATACCCGGATTGATATTTGCTGTGCAGGGAAGCCAGGATTGTTACTATCAACAGTAACCACCCTGGAATCATTAGGCCTTGAGATTCAACAGTGTGTCATTAGCTGCTTCCATGATTTTTCAATGCAAGCTTCTTGCTCACAGGTACAAATTCTCTGTCCAGTTTCTGCTTCATCAACGTTTTCTTTTCTTTTCTTTTTTATTACTTTATTTATCCTATTTAAGCTATGTTTAATTAGTATTCATTCTTGTCATGGTGATAGAAAAAGGAGCACAAAGCAGAAGTAAGTTTGGACGATATGAAGCAGGCATTGTTTAGAAATGCAGGTTATGGAGGAAGATGTCTGTAGAAACAAATAAAAAGAGTAAAATATATGGTTTAAGAGAAGGATTCCTAATATCTATAATTTCATTCAGCTTTTATACGGAAGATTGTAATTTGTAATGAATTTTTTTCTTATAATTTATTAAATAAATAATGTCTACTTTCCACAACAGTATATTATCTGTTTTAATTGGAGATGTTAATGATTGCAAAAATGCTTTATGTTCTCCCAAAGAAAACAAGGAAAAGCAAAACAGTTCCCAGGTACTTCGGACATTAGCGATTAGTCTTTGAATATGTGCTCTTAAAACGGAAATTTACAGTATACTTTCCAAATAAATCAATGTATAATTTAATTCTGGTAAGACAATTATATAAAGGGCCAATCTGGAATTGCTGTTATTTTTAAAAATTCTATTTTCTGGGCTATTGAAAAAATTACCTATTGTTTTTTAAAATTATTTTAATAAAAAGTTATTATATAAAATTATAAATAAAAATTATTTAGATATATAATATTTAAATTTAAAATATTAATTAAATATGTATATAATTTTATTTTTATTAATTTAACTAAATAATAATTGACTATATTTAATTTTAAAAATAAAATTATACATACAATTCAATATAATCATGTCTCACATCATGTACAATACAACAATATATATGTATTATTCAATTTTATCATATAATATTTTTTTATTTTTTATTTAATCTTACTTAAATTTTAATAATATTATTTTTTAATTAAAGACAGAATTTGTCAATTGGCTTAAGGTTACTTTGAAATTTTTATTATTTTATGTGGAGATAAAATTTAGAAATATATTTATAATAAAATTATTTCTCAAAACCATATTTTAAATATAATCTCTCTCTCTATTTCAGATGGGTATTTTTAAACTGATTGATATAAATCAATTCAAACCACTAAAATTAATGGGTATTTTTAAACTGATTGATATAAATCAATTAAAACCGCTAAAATTAATGGTTTGGATCAATTTATAAAATTTTTCAATCATTTTATGAATTGATATTTTTTAAATTATAATTTATAGATGAATTGGATTATGAATTAGATCAATTTCAAATCGCAAAATTATAAATCAAATTATTTAATATTATCCTATAAAAAATTTTATTATTATTTATTTATCATCTCAAATTATATACGATTACCTTTATCTTTTTTATGTGATAATAATTAATAAAAAATATTTATAAAATAGTTAAAAAAATAAAATATACTCACAAAACTCTTTATTAAATATATAATAATCAACTATTATATCTTTAATTTTATAATATATAATCTAAATTACGAATTTAAATCATTTTAAATCGTATTTTATAATTTAAATTGAATTAATTTATAATATTTTAATAAATTAAATTAAATTAATTTTAAAATATAATATACAGATAAATTTGAGATTTTATCTCAAAATAATCTAAAGTGTATGTGCCCACCTTTACTTTCCGTTTCTGATTTATCTTTATAAAAAGTGATTCCAAAAAAAAAAGACCAAAATTACTTTTAACCATTTTAATAGTAATATCAAATGGAGTCTTAAGTACTTAATATTTTTTCTCACGTATAAATCTGATTTACCAAGCCTGACTTGAATATGACTTTTTAAATAAATCAATATCTAATTTATGTCCAAATATTTAAGTGGTTTAACATTTTTCTTGCCTGTAATTCCGATTTGTTTTTATTTGAATTCCACTTTTTAAATTAACCAATATCTAATTTAGGTGCAAATATTCAACATAAACAAATATTGAAGTGATTTAATATTCTTCTTCACGCATAGATTTTATTAATTTGATAGGCTTTATTGTGTAGATCTAACAATTGGTTTTAACTTTTGAATGATTATTTAATTTAAAATTTTAATTTTATTGTATTAAGTTATTTAACATTTATATTGGGAATTTGGGTGAAAATTATTTTTTGAAAATTTTGTAGTGCTGAACAATAGTCGATCCAATGGGCATTTGCTGCCCTAAATCTTTAAGATTATATTAGGAGCACCCTTAGAAATGAGAAAGAAGCCGACACAAAGACAATCATTTTGCTTTTCCTTCGCATAGATTTGTCGTGGATTATTCACATTTACATTTACCGTAAGACTATTTTTTTTTTTCCCTCGAGAAGTTGGGTTTATTATCATTGAAAGTATTCATTTGTTCTTGATTGTAGATTGATTCAACACAGATAGATATACATACACCAAATCAAATCTATAGAATTCATAGTTTCTCCATTGGAACAGACTCAACAGAGTTTATATTCAACCAAATCAAAACAGCTTAATCACTATCAACCGTTCTGCAGCTTCCAGCAATGTAATAAGACCATAGACTTGATAGTAATATTCTATAATGCAACAAATTGCGTAATCAAGAGATAAGAACAGCCGCATAATACAACGTCCCCACAACATAAAAAACACATAGTCCATAAAGACAAAGGAGGAGAAAATTATTTCGCTGAAAGGAATCCAAAACTTTACATACATACTGTGCCAACGTAATGCATATTTAATTCAAATAACCTGCTCCATTACCATTAGCAAGCATATTGATCGATGAACTCTATTGATAAATAAAACAATATCTGTAGACTGACATTATATATAGCTAATAATTTTTGGTATAAACGTCGGCAAGTGAATTAAACTGATTGACTATAACTTAAAACTTTGTTTTGTGATTAAGATATAGTTGCTGCTAAAAATGATAGTGTTCATCCAACTTTTTAATTATTATTCTACCTTTTAAGTCACAACAAAAACATAACAATCTCAATTTATAACCATTTTTTTTTTTGGTAATTGTCAAATCCGTTCGTCTTGTCTTTCTTTGTTTTTGAACTTTTAAATTTTTTAATGCAATTGAAATTGTTTACTAGACCATCTCCAATAAAACCAATGTCTTTTTTTTTTTACATTGTTATTGAAAGCATGGGCCTAACTCTTTGGAAAAGCAAAAATTATTCCTCAATAATTAGAATGATTCCCTAATAGATATAGATATAGACAGATATTATTTATATATAACTAATAATTCTTCTTTAGTACGTATCAAAGTGATAGTACTAAATTAAAATTCGAATAATTGAATTGCATTTTCGGATAGGTCCCACACCATTTATCCTCACAGCAGGGAAATGGAATAAGTTATTTGAAGTTATTGAAATTAATTTTTTAATTATAAATTGTTTAATAATTATAATTCTATATTAAAATTTATAACAAATATTTTATTAACTTTTATAAATAACAAAAATACTTAATAAATTAAATTTTTGTTATTATATATATAATATTTATAATTGTTTTAATTGTTTAGAATTTATATAATTTAAATAAATATATATTTATAAATAAAAAAATATTTAAATGTGTGATAAAAATATTTAATTATCACGTACGTATAGATTGTAATAATTAAATTTAAATAATTATTTGAATATTTGAACTAATTTAATTATATTAATAATTAAATAAATTTTTTATTATATTTTTAATAATCTTAAAAATAAAAATCTTATGTCCAATCTAATCCTACTCTATTTTCTTTTACGTCAAATATCAATTTATTGTTGGAATTTAAGTGTTTGAATGGAAAAGTTTAAGTCCCACATGGGAAAGAAAATTAAATTTTTAGTAGTATAT
>JAVXUL010000002.1:5638986-5654496 GCA_035590515.1 Trichilia minutiflora | reverse complement strand
TTTTTTTTTTTTTTTTTTTTTTGTGTGTGTGTGTGTGTGTGTGTGTGTGTGTGTGTGTGTGTGTTCGTTCGTTTGTTATTGTTGTTTGTTTGTCTGCTTGGACTCTTAACAATTAAGCGTTGCCTGTAGTCTACGTTCCGACTTCTGTATCGCCCCTTTACCCGGCCTTATCTTTAACAATCCAGCTCCATCCGGCCGAGACGGAAGGCCTATATATATTGCATCCGGCCCAAATTAGAACCTAATGCGATGAATTTGTGGAAATAGCTACCAAATTGCCTCAGTTTATAGTTTATTTTAGCAATAATATCTATGTATTTATCATTTTCTCCAATCAGGTAAAATGTAGTTTTCAGAACCTCATAATTCAATTCACCCGTGCGCACGCTTGGACTAGATTGTAACACAGTCTATGGATATGATCCACAACCTTATCATTTCGAATAATACACAGACAGCCTCACTTCCTTGAATTTATTTCCCCCTTTTTTCTTCTGAATGAATGAAAATTCCACTGGGTTGGAAACTTGGAATTGGATAAGTCGACAGTCATCAGTCAAATTCCTGAAAAGTTCGCTGTCAAGGAAGGCCTACGATAACCCAACATCAACATCACCACCACCTCTCTCTGCATGGTCTAAACTGTCACTATCATCAACCTAAACATAATACAGGTCAATTCCAGAGGGCATCCGGTTCAGGGAATTGGGACCGTTTCCCAGGCATAATCCCGTAATATCTGTTCCCAAAAAAAACAACCACCGGTCAAGTCTCATTTAACAGCGCAGTATGTTTCTGGTTTTCCGATGCTGAGAGCGGCTTCTTGAGAAAGAGGCAGGCCCAAGTTCTGGGCCTGGGCCCATTGCTAGATGGCCCAAATCATTTCATCAAGGGATGACAAGTAAATGACGTGGCGAAGGATAATGATGATGGCGGAACCAGAAGAATGTTCGTGATGATCAATGAACTACATGGATACAGGGATTAAGGGCAAAGCGTGCATTGTGTAATGAGGTGGCAGTTAATGATGGTTAGTAAATCGCACCCCTCTTCTTTATAAAATAATCACTTCCCCACGTATAACCCCGACGCGCGTGTATTCTATTTTCTCACTCCACGAACAATTTTTGCCTTAAGAGAAAGTGCGTGAAAGACAAGCGTGTTATAAATAGCGTGAGAAAAAGTGATCGTGAAGGAAGTTGTATGTCGCGTTCTGCACCCGGCAATCCAAAGTTAAAAGCCGCTTTCTTGTCCCCCAATACATCATGTGTAAATAGCCTCTTTACTATGTTTTTCTTTGTCCCCT
The DNA here is from genome assembly GCA_035590515.1 of Trichilia minutiflora. Lineage (NCBI taxonomy): Eukaryota > Viridiplantae > Streptophyta > Magnoliopsida > Sapindales > Meliaceae > Trichilia > Trichilia minutiflora. The sequence continues at coordinate 5,653,190 of JAVXUL010000002.1, read as the reverse complement.
GCAAATGCCATCCCACACTTAATACTCTCTACGTAACTTACACTCTATCCTCCCCGTGATTATCAGACATACACATTAACAAATAAAATTCCATTTTTGCCCCTATTATATTATTTGCCCAAGGTACTCTCACAAACGGCATCAAAAAAGTACTATTTACAAAAAAAATTATGTAATGTGTAATTACAAGTGTCATATTGAGTCTGAGTGCAATGCCCGGGACCCCAAATAATGTCCTACGAAGCATGGATCATTTTTGTGGAACCCAATGAGGGCCATTTCATGTGAGTGGAGGGTATTTGTGACATTAAATTAGTAATTTGCATGGAGGATGGGGCAATGGAGAATGGAATCTTGATGTTAAAGTAGAAGAGTAACCAGTGGCGTTGGTGAATTGGCTAAACAATATTTGGCTAAACAGATCTTGTTTTTCTTTTAATTTTTATTACGATTCTCCCTTTCTTAGTCCTTACTTAAGTCACTTAAAATGGCATACAAAATTCCAATAGAGTAACCCTTGATATTGGCCAATTGGAAAGCATCACGATCATTAGATACGGATACTTCGATAATTTTTTTTATATATAATAAACTCAAAAGATATTTATATTTATTTAAGTTTAGTTATAGGTAGATATTTTTAAATCGATCCAATCTAAATCATAAAAATTAACGGTTTAAATTGATTTAAAAAATTTATGAATCGATTTACGGATTGATATTTTTTAAACCGCTATTCGCGATTTGGATTATAGATTGAATTAATTTTAAATTACGAAACCGTAAATTAAATGTTTAATATTATTTTATAAAATTTTTATTATTATTCATTTATCATTATAAATTATGTATGATTTATCTTTGTATCTTTTATATAATAATAATTAATAAAAAAATTATTTATAAATAGGATAAATTTTTTTTTTATAAAATCTACTCTTAAATGATACGAAAAATTATATAATTATTAATAATTAATTATTATATCTTTAATTTTATAATATAATACAAATTATAAATTTAAATCGTTTTAAATCGTATTTTATAATTTAATTAAGATTAATCTATAATATATTAATAGATTGATTTATTTTTAAATAGTAATATATATTTTGATTTAAAATTTTATCTAAAAAAATTATATATATTTACCCCTAAATCTAGTAGAGGATGAAATAGCTTTATTACATGCTTGGTTCCACGTACTATCGTGGAAATAGGATTCATTGCCTAAAAAGTTTAGGACATGTTACGAATCTTATCAAGTTACCTTAAACTTTGTTGGGAAAAATGACATCGAAGGGCAGTGATTTTGACACGTCCTAGCTTGATTGATGGAGTGCGGTGTTAAAAGACAATTTTGACACTGTAATGGCATCAAGGACAATACATATCAATAATATGTTAAGACTGCTAATCCAGAGAGGAAGCATCATTCTAATGATGCTCCATCGCTGATGGACATGTAACGATATCCTAGTAAATTTCCACATCATCCAATCCCATTTCAACACTTGACAATTTCCTCTAATTTAAGTAATTTGCTATAAAAAAAAAATTGAAGTATATATAAGAAAATGGCTAGAATATAGGCTGTTGAATACTTTCTATGATTATAAATATGTAAAAAGGCAATGAGACGAGGGACAAAAGTGGAAAGAAAATTTATTTTCGGTAACGACATGGAAACTAGAAAGTTGAAGCGTGTGCCTATGCATTAACACAAACCCATTAAAAGAGTGTGTCAATTGTACAAGATTTGAAGCGAAAAGCTAATCAGATAATACCAAGTACATCTTGATAGGGACAATATGGATCGTCCGATTAACTTTACTACTGTTGTATAAGTCACGGACCCACCATCATCCAGCACCGTATCTTTTAAATGATGCTGTGAAGATCAACGACTTAAATTAAACAATCAGAGATCTCGGCCGTTGACAAGCGTATCTATATACTCGAATCGATCGGCGGATTATAAAAAGATTAAAACAAAGAGAATATTAAATTAACTTAATTCGGAAAAAAAAAGGAAAAAGAAAAAAAGAAATGAGAAGTGTTTTTCATAAGAAGGAAAAGAAAAGACACTTTTTAAAGTGTTATATTTTAATGCATAGAGTTTCACATCGGACAGCAAGTAAGCTTTTGTTACTTTGTGCCAAATGGAGGGTCCTTAGCTCTCTTTCTCCCTCTCTCTCTGTCTCTTAACTCTCTTCTCTGCAAATCGATTCTCTTCTTCAGTCAGTGATCCATTAAACTGACCAGGTAAACAAACCTGTTTCATTTTATCTCTGTTTAGTTTTATTTTGTAAGATTTGGGTTGTCTGACTGTAATTTGTGTTCATTTTGTCATCAAACTGTTTTGGCGGATTTGTTATTGGTTTGGTTCTTTGATCTCTTTATTGTTTTGACTTCATGCTTAGTGCTTTGGTTACTTTCTATTGTTTGCAAGTTGAGGAAAAAATAAAGGGGAAGAAAATGTGTAAATGTTAGCTCGTTTATGGATGTTGTGGTTAGTCTCTGTAAAGTGAAAAAAACCGGTTTGACTAAAAGCATGAATAGAGTTTTTATGTTTCGTTTTCTCAAAATCTGCTCTGTTAATTTTTTTCTTTTTGAGAAATTAACATTAGACATTTCTTGTTTTCTGTTTTTATTTGTTTAGCACTTTCCCAGAATCCAGTTACCAAACTAGCTTAGGCATATGTGAGTCTTTTGCTTTGGGGGTTGGTAAATGCGTTTGTTGTTTCGATTGTTGCATGCATACGTTTTTCTTAGCATTACTGGTTGTATTACTCCTAATTCCAACCATTTTCGCCTGTTCCTGTTTTTAAATTTAGGTGACTCTTGATTTTTTCGTTAGTTGCGTTTAATCTTTATTTCTAATGTGCACAGACTTAACAAAAAGGGTTTGGGCCTCTTAGACTATAAACACGTGTACTGCTTAATGTCAGCATGGCATCGTCTCTAAGCTAGGATTTGACTTTCATAGCTTAATAATCGTTATTTGTACGGATTTTTTATGAATTTCATTTTTTTTTTTTGGGTTTTAATCAGCTCACTTAAAAGCAGAACGATCTTTTTTGGCCTTACAACGATTTCTTCAAAACATGTTTAGATGTGAATTTAGATTATATTTGAGTGCGTGTTTTTCTTAAGCCAATCAGGAATTAGGACAACCTTAACTTATGCTATTACTTAATCTTTAAGCCCATGGATCTGTTGACTTTGTTTTCGGTAGTATATGTTTTGACTGTGTTGCTTTTAGCGTATGGTTTTTTGGATAACACAAAGCATAAACTGTGATTTAAGGAATCTGTAATTATATTAGGAAATTTTCTCTAATAATCACTCATTTAATCTATGTTGAATTGATCACGTAACAAGGGTAACCAGCTGTTATTGAATGTATAGTACTTAGAATCAAATGTTTACAACTGAAAAATAGCAAAAAAAAAAAACAAATTCCTTTCTATTTCTATATTTTTCTTTCCATTTTTTACCTATTTGTGTTTTGGGTTTTCTGACTATCTCTGTGGATGTAAATTTTGCATGAATTTCTGAATTTTGAAAGACTTATATATTTTATATTAAGCAGGCTATAAAGAACTGTGTATTCCTGTTCTAATATTTTGATGTCTCCTCCACTGCTTGGTGTTGGGGAGGAGGAGGGGTGTCCAGGAAATGTCAGTTTACTAGCTTCTCAGCCTTCCGTGAACGGCGTATGCCACAACAGCTCTGAGTTGAAAGAGCATAACTACATGATAATATCAGACAGTTCTTCAGTGGACAGTTCGGTGATCTCCAGTGTTTCTGGTGAGAGCAAATCTAGTCTGAATCTCAAGGCTACGGAGCTAACGCTTGGGCTTCCCGGTTCCCAGTCTCCCGAGAGAGATGCAGAACTTTGCCTATTAAGTTCTACACAACTTAATGAGAAGCCACTGTTCCCCTTGCATCCTACAAATGATTGTCACTACCCCTCTCAGAAGAATATTGTTTCTGGCAACAAAAGGGGGTTCTCTGATGCTATGGATGGATTCTCAGAGGTAAAATTATCACGTTAGCTAATGGAGATTGAAAGGTTTTTTCTCCAGTGATATCTAACTTTAAAATTACCTGATCTGTGGTGCAGGCAAAATATTTTTCTAATTCTGAGCTATTGTCACCCAGAGCACCCCCAAGCCTGGGGATTGAGCCAGGTTCTATTCTAGAGAACCTTGGGACACAACCAGCAAAATTGAAAGAGATAGCAAACCCAAAGGCAGTGCAGGAAAGGCCTCATGCTGCCAATGAGACGAGAACGGATCATGATGGTTCTGCAAATAACAACAGCAGTGCACCTGCTACCAAGTAAGTACAAATTAGGCTATGTGATAAATACAAACTTCTTTTCAATCGAAAAATCTGCAATCTTCTGTATTTGGTGGCAGGGCACAGGTTGTGGGTTGGCCACCAATCAGATCTTTTAGGAAGAACTCCTTGGCCTCCACTTCAAAGAACAATGATGAAGTAGATGGAAAAGCATGGCCCGGTGCTCTGTTTGTCAAGGTCCGCATGGATGGTGCTCCTTATTTGAGAAAAGTGGACTTGAAAAATTATGCTAAATATCAAGAGCTGTCTTCTGCCCTGGAGAAGATGTTCAGCTGTTTTACCATTGGTGAGCTCTCTTTAACATTTTATGGAAATTGAGATTTTGGTCAATGACAATGTGTATGCCATGTGTACTGAGTGGATATTTTTTTAAAGATATTCATTGTGGTTTGCATGGATCCGGTTACCGCTGTTTTTATGTTATGTCAGGCCAATATGGATCTCATGGAGCTTTGGGCAGGGAGATGTTGAGTGAGAGCAAGCTGAAGGACCTGCTGCATGGCTCAGAATATGTTCTTACTTATGAAGACAAGGATGGGGACTGGATGCTTGTGGGTGATGTCCCCTGGGAGTAAGTTCTAATTCCTTTCATGTTTTGCTTGCCGTTTGATTTCTTGTTACCAGTTATGTGAATGACCATTGACATGGAACCTGTTCAAAATCTTGAATAGTTATTGTGCAAAAATGCTATTTGCATATGGGCAATGGTCCGGATATTGTAGCATGGAAGAGATTTTAGAAGTTTGATGGTAAATGTGAAGCTGAAAAAAAATCAGCAATCCTATTATTTGTAGGCATTAGAATGTGTGGGTGCTATGTGAATTTCCCAAATGTGTTAAGCAGGGCAGCGGATCACTCCTGACGTCTGCTGCAGAAACCCTCAGTTAAAATATGTACAGCTGTTTTTGTGGCATTTAATAATCGGCAATGTTTCAGCTGCTAGAAATATGATCTAACAGCCTCTTTGCACGTGCATGCTAAAATATAGTTTTACTGTTCATCAGTAGTTTTATTTTCATGTACAGGTCTCTACTATTTACTCATAGCGAGAAGGATATATATATTTTACCATGGCTAATATTGGATACCTGTAACTTAGTTGCTTTAGATATTAGTTTAGACAATCTAAATAGGAACAACTTTTTTCTCTCTCTATTGAATCATTAGTGGAGTATGTATTAAATTTGCTACTTTCAGCCTGATCAATGGTAAGACAACAGCTGTACTGGTAGAACCTTTATTTTTTGCACCTAGATAGGTCAAAAACAGAATACACTTCTATCTTACGCTAAGTTGCTCCCTTGATTTATGTTGGAAATAATAGTTACACTATAATCAGAAATAACTGCTTGTTGATGTGACGTGCAAGATTAATATTTCAAGGATTAATCTTTCTAATCTAATTCAAAATTTCAAATCCAGGATGTTTATTGATACATGCAAGAGGCTGAGGATCATGAAGAGCTCTGATGCGATTGGCCTAGGTGTGTATATTACATGGTCAATCATCTACTTACTCAAACACGGGACTCCATGAGCTGTTTTGAGTACACAAAACCTGAAAATTATGTTTTTCTATTAGGAAACATGCTCTCAGCTGTAGTTGTGTCACAGGCAAAAATATTTTCTCTATTGTTCTCATCTGAGCTTATTTTCCCTGAACTTTTGGTTTGTGTAGCACCAAGGGCTGTGCAGAAATTCAGGAGCAGGAACTAGCCAACAGATGATTGTTGGTATCCATCCATAAGTCTTTGGAGATGAACAGCAGGAGAAGAAATCTTATTATCCCTAATTCCTTTTGGAAGGTGACAACTAAGCGGGCGTTGGACCGTGTAGAAAATTAATCATGGGATGTCTGCTTTACTAAGTTTGTTTATGTTATTAATGCGAGGGATTTCGTATTCTGTAAGCTATGTTTCTAAGTCTTCTATTAAAACTATAAGACTACTAGACCTTGTATTTGGGGGTGTACCTGACTCTTTAAGATTGTATCTGTTCTGTGACTGGGACAAGTTCCTGTTCCCAACGGTACCTGAGCTTTTAAAGTACATTGTTTGTTGAACGACTTTGTTACGTGTGTATGTATGGTGAAAAAACACATTGTCCGTGTTATTTGTAACCCAATCGCTGTTAACTGCCTCTCTGTCTGTGCCATACTTTTTCTGTTCTTCTGTCTGAATATGATTACTCTACTTATTAATTAATATATTTGTGAAGGCATTTGGTTAACTTCCAATTAGAGCTGCAGAATTCGTGTGGGGAAAGAACTATTTGTTGAAGTTAGTTAATTGTAATCATGTGTCGAGTTTCAAGAGTGAAACTTATTTTAAACAGAGATGCCAGCACTGAAGGTGCGCTTGTCGGAAAGTACTCTATGTGATTCACAGATGAAGTTGATAGGCATAGGATGCATTAGTGTTGTGCTTGTAGCCGAATAATTTATGCATTCATGTGCGGATATATTTGTAACATGCATACGATATTAGAATGAAAATTATGGAAGCCATGGATAAAGATGAAGAGAGAAACACGTGAGCTTGGTGGGTATTATACATTGTACTTCTGCATACACGAAGGTGTTTTTATGCTCATGTTGCACGTCGAAGATTAATAGCAAACTATGAATTACGCAGATGAGGCCAAATAATCTTCAATTGCAAAGCAATAAATCCAAACTTATAAATCATCATCAAGCAACTTGAGCTGGGATGAAAGTGATAACAATAGAACTGAAAGTGGAACTGCATGGAAAATATGTATCTTCACTATATTGAAAGGCCAATTCAACCTTAATCTGCATAATGTCTTCAAGACCAGAGTTAAAGAATGCCGTGGCTTTCCTCTTTCGAAGGGAATAACTGTTTGAATTTACAGTCAAATTCGTGAAGGATAATGTTAGATTATCTCACAACGAAACCTTTCCCTTTCTATTTTCCAGAATGAATGGACAAAATTTATTGATAAGAAGAACCATCAACCCATGGATAACACTATTATGGACGTGGTCTAGACTCTGGACAGACTATTTTGATTCTGTTGTTGGAACATTAATATGAATGGACAAATTATGTGTTATTTCTTTGCTTTTTTGGGAATGAACACTTCCACCAAGCCCACTACGATTGAATATAAGCCAATTCTCTCATACTTTAGGATAACAACGGCTTTTTCTTATTTTTTGTAGGACCATTCCTGCTTCCCTTATCTTCTACCCTAATATTTGTATTTTGAATGGCCAAAATGGATAGAATCCTGTTTTAAGCACATGGTAAATATGGAAATCCGTCTACTTTCTCTCTCTCTATCCGTGTGATATGTTTTTTACGTTCTGTGGCTGAACGGGGGACAGATTCTGTATTGATGCCAAAAGGGCTTAACCCCCGTCACGTGCTTCCCCTTCAATGAATCAATTGCAAATAAAAAAAAAAGGGAGAGAAGAGGATACCATTGTTTTGAAACAGTAGGAGCAGAATATGTATCAAGCAAGGGCGTAGTTAAAAGACCCCCCTTCCCCTTTTTGTTGTTGGGAAATAAGTCAACAATATTAGTAAAAGACTTCATTCTGATTGTTCTCAGAACTCGGAAAAATAAATAAAGACACATTGGTGGTACTGATTACAAAAATTCTTTGAAAATACCGAAAAAATAGAAGAATTCGTTCTCCAAACATGTATGTACGTAGGTCTCAATCTCATTAAACAGATGAAGATAATAGGTTTGGCGTTGGCATGTGAAGGAGCATAAATATAGCCTGATTTCTAGATCAAACCTTTTCTGTGATAATGTTCATTGCATAACATATAATTAGAAAATAGATTTAGATGTTAATTATTATTATAACTTAATTTTTAAAAAAATTTAGCAAGTGATTAGGAAAAAAAAATTATCGGTTTAATGAATCATTGTAAGCTATTGTTGAATGCATAGTTTATCAAGAAATAAGCTGATCCCTACAAGATTTCGATGCTGAAAAATGGACACAGGATAAGTTACTAATCAATATACTGGTATAGATAGATGCCTTCAAAGATTATGAAATGGGCCTCTTTTAGGATTGTTCATCAATGAATCTAACAAAGTTTATTATTAACACAATAATAATGTTGTATCATGTAGTGAAAATAAGAATATCAAAAATTTTACTAAAGAAATGAAATACTGTAATGCATGATGCTATGCTTTCGAAGGCACATAAGTGAAGTAAGTGATTAATATTGTTTCAGGTGTATGATGATTTGGAAGAGTTATTATCTTAGTTCATAAAATAAGTAAGATTGATTAGAAAAAACATGTAGATGTAATTGTGATTGTTATATTTCCACTTGATCTAATTATATAATACATAATTTGACTAATTAACCCTACCAATTACTTTTGTATCAGCAATACCTGTCGTTACCGAATGCACATCATCCTCCACTAGTTGAAAATTCTAACTGGTCAATTACAGCATTTCACTTTGGAACGTGAAAATAAAAAAATAAAAAAAATGTCTAAATTCTCTGTAATTCTAAAATTAAAAAATGTTTAACAAATCATAGCAGAACGAAGACGCAACCCAGAAAGCAGATTAAAATGGAATACAAATGATGAATTATAAACTAATAACTGACGACATCTAAAAGATTTTGATCCCTTTTTCATAAAGAAATCACCTAGAAACCAAAAATGGGATTAAATGATGAACAAGAACAAAGTTAACTCGCAAAACAATCATAAAACGGTGTTCAAGTTAATATTCATGATGTTATTAATATATTATTGTATTGTACGTGGTTTTCTACTAGCCTTCCAAAATTTTTAGGGACAAATTCGTATCAATGGTTATAAAATGCTTCGGTTCGGATTCCTAATTTCTCTTAAATCCTAAAGAGAATCTCAGCCTTCGATCAAATCAAAATCATTAGCAGGGCCTGGGAGGGATTATTTATTGTGGGTCCACTTGCGAGAATCTAATCGGACCTACGCGGATCAAAATTATTAGCAACAAAATCAAGAACTCAGGAACCAACATCATGACAGCTGGGAAAACTGGCAGCATCTAATTCTCCATGCCTAACTATCATCGTCTCAGCTTATCCATGGTGATCGGGATTTACTACAGTACATTCTGTATTCGTACATCATTATACTGTACATTAATTTAAACACTTATATATTCTTTAAAACAAATTATAAAACTTGAAACATAAAATTTAAAATTTGTATTTTAAAATTCAAATATAATTTTTTTTTAATATGACATATTACAATATAAAAACTACTAATATAAAATCAAACATCAACCAAAATCCAAAAGCAGAAATTTTCTATTAAAACGTACTACAACCAAAGCCTTTGCACAGAGATAGTGGGATGGTACAAATAAAGCTCTGCTTTGGAAGTAGAGTTTTGCTGGGACTATGGGTGAATTTGAATTTTGACAGTATAATTAAGTTTTTGTCCAAGCATCTGTTTTAACAGTGGAGTTTTGCTGGGATCTATACCCAGATTACGGGCAGCACTGTTTGGGAAGAAAATTTAATAGTATAATTAAATTGAGATATATACATAACTTATTAGCATTACATGGGTATTAAATTGAGATATATAAATATTTATATTGATTCAATGGCGAAACTATATTTTATAATATAGAAAGACAACTAATATGTAGACATTTTAAATATATAAGAGATAAAATAGTGTATTTTTTAAATTTTTTAAAGAGATTAAATAAATAAAATTACGTTAAAATTTTCTAAATATTGCAGCGTAGGGACCATACCATTACAGGTCATACAATGACTATATCTTTGTCTTGATTAATATTTAGTTAAATTTAATTAACATTAAAAGTAAAATTTAAATTAAATATATAGTTATTTATTAATTAAATTTACACTCAGTGTATGTTACGCATGATATTATACATTATACAAAATATTTTAAAAATTATAATATAAAAATACTATAAATTTAAAATATATATATTATAAAAACAAAATAGGTAAAATATAATTTAAGGCGAGGTGATATTTTGCGTTAATTCATCGTGTTGATGTTGTACCAAATAAAATTATGGTGGTGCTGTCCATTCCAATAATTCAAGCTTAATGGTTTAATAATACATTTGTGTTTGATTGATTTCTCGTTCAAGTTCAAACTAGAGCTAGCTAGCTAGATCGAGATAATTTAAAAAATAAATAAAAGTATAGTAATATTTTGACGAATGCAAATACAATTTGTTTGCTAGATATGTCAATAATCTCATGCAATAATTGGACTCAAATATATTAATTAAATGTACTGTATTAGGCAAGTCTTAATCATATCACCTACTTACCATATTATTAATATATATTTTAAAATATTTATAATTATATCATCTTAAAGAAGCTTAAACCTATTTAATATATGTTATGTCGATATTAAATTGTTGAATTATCATTGCTAATTCAAAACATAATACATACATATATACATATTCTCCCGAGATAAAGCCTACCATCGTTGTAGATTTGGAGTTCATTAACTTAAAAAAAATAAATTATGAAAAATACTAAGTAGTGTCTGCCGATATACATGAAAACTGAATGAATAAAATCAACTGACCATGTTGACGTTGATGCTGGTCATGCAAGTGTTAATAAAATAAAATAAATAAAAAGTTTGTTATTAATTTTAGTGCAGTAGTTATACCCTCCATGGCATGTGCAACATTATTTGAACCATCGCAACAACCAAAACATTTCTTTTTCAGTTGTTAATTACGTGTTATTCATTCTTATAAAATTTGGGTAGGACATGCCTTTCTCCCTAACAAATTTGAATTATTAATTATCATTTTTTTTTAATAACCGAAGTATTTAGATCACTTATGCGCACTTCGATTAATTTTCGGAAAGATTAGTGCAACATCTCACTATCACGACCCCAAACTTAAATTATGAACAACTCAAAAAATCGAATCTAAAACCGTACGCCTAACTACACAATTTCAAATTTATTCTTATCAACTGAACTACCCACAAGTGGATTAATTATCACTTACCTATCTTAAATTTTAATAATATTTTAGTTTAATAACAAAAATATTAAAATACACATTAACTTCTTATTTTTAAAAAAAATAAGATTTGTAATTATTATTAAATCCTTATATATAATAAGAAAATTAAATATAGTTATTTATTTATTTTTATCATTATAACATTAATTTTATCTAAAAACTTAGTTAAATATATAATAATTTGATTTTAATTTTTAACATATATTTAATTTTTTTATTATCTATTAGAATATAAAAATAATTGCAAAAAATATTTTTAACAAAAATGAAGGATAAGTAATAATTTTTTATTATTGTCATTTAAGTAAAATATTATTAAATTTTAAGAGAGATAAATGATAATAACGCTTACAAACTCTATTTTCTTGTTTAACTCATCATCAACTGAACTCAATAAATCATAAAAAGAAATTTTCAATAAAAATTATAATTATTTTTCATATTTCAACTAATAATTTTGATATTCTGTATAGATATTTTTAAAATTAATTCTTATTATTTTTTTCTTATAATAATAATAATATAATCTTAATTAAGTATTAACAAAAATATGAAGAAAATTCTTTTAGAATTTAGTGTGATGGTAAAAATTTAAATTTTGAGATATTATTACGAGAAAGTGTCAAATATAATCATATATCAATTCAATTTATATCTATTTTTAATTTAATATATTAAAATTTTTATATATATTAAACGATTGAATTGATATTTATTTTTAATTTAATATATTAAAATTATATATATATATAAGAAAAGAAAAAGAAAGAGTGAGGAGAACAAAATCCGTATGACTAGGCCATGCTGTGGCCAGCGCATCAGTTACATTATTTTTCATAATGGCAAGTGGAGAGAGAAGAATGTGATAATTTTCTAATCCAAATTAATGACATAACCAAATCTAAGTAATCTTAATTAACCAATGGGTTATCGGGTTTGGGATCCCAAATCAAACACCCATCTTCATTAAATAAATATTCTGTATGTACGAACACAAATAAAATAATGAACAATTAATTAAAGTTTAAACTATCTTATACTGATTAAAAAAGGATTATTTGTTCAACCCAATACATCATGACACATCCCCATATGGGCTTTCTCTTTCACACATGGTGATTGCAGAATAAATGATGCTTCTCAGTCAAAAAAAGTACTTCTATTATCGGCGTTCTGAGGCTTTATCGTTTTTTTTTTCCTAGATGAATTAATTAATTGGTCAAATTGATAGCACTAATTAATAATGGCAACTTGGGAGTTCGCAAAATAATGGGATCTCTTCCATATGGGTTGCCCAGTTATGTCATGTGATTTATAGGCATTTACCTAAATTTTAAATCCTTAACTAAACTAATCTCTTAATTCAATTAATAAATTAATTAGTTATAACCAGCAGGTGCTTCATCTTAACTTAAGCAATCCAAAATTTATTATTTTGGTTAGTCAAGAACTTTGTGTTGGGTTGGTCAGGTTAGTTGATTTATAATATTGATTTTTTTATTACGTGATGTATTATTTTATAGTTGTAAATTATTATTATTCTTATTATTTAAAAAACAAAAAAACTGACAATATATAAGTTGTCTAAAAACAGATGCATCGTTCCCTTCTAAAATTAATATGTTTACGTATAAACAAATTATTTATATTCTTTGAACAATGTCTAAAATAATCTTATGGTCAGACTAAAAATAAAATAAAATAAAAATTTTGGAATTTCTTTCCTAAGCACAAAAAGAAAAATGGAAAGATGACCCTGGATCAATCATTACGTATTGTCCTGTTTCAAATTATTATTTTTTTAATACTAAAAATTAATTTATTTGATGAATATCTCGAATTTATATAAGGCTAAGGTATGGTCCAATCTATGGATTATAAAGATTTAGAGCCTTGGCGTTATGAGCATTTGTTAGAGATGGGTGGATTAGCAAACGGTAGGACCCGTAGCTAAAGGGTCCATTCCGAATCCCAAGAAATTACATCATTTATAATTATCCTATTTTAATTTATTATTTTTAAAATCTTTGGATTATATATATATAATTTGTTAAAATATTATATTTGCTTATTTAAGTTATTGAGTTATTTATTTGCAAAAGTGAGTGCCATATTTGAAATTGAAATTGAAATCAAAACCAAAAATAAAATAACGATTCTTAGATTGTTACATCTTTGTCAGGATCATTTCTTTCTTCTTGTTCAAAGTATCGGTGTCGTCTACATTTTTTGGTCAATAAGTTTGACTGAACAAGTAAGTATGATGACACGTGGATGTAGGACAACGGACAAGATGATGATGACATGGGTATCACACATGGTATGTTAGTCCACGTAGGCTCTTATTTGGGCTCCACACGCAGAAAGCTAAAACTACCTCGGTACTTACAATTATGTATGGATACTTGCATTCATTAAATGCTCTTCAATCGAAACTTTAACATACACGTCCATCAATATTTAAAAAAAAAAAAAATCGGATATTAATGGACGTAAATAGTAAGTCTGATTGAGATGTCTTTGTATCACGTCCATATCCAACAAGAAGAGCAAAATTAGACTACAATATCAAAACTGAAATCAAATGAGAGCAAGATGGGATCATCAGGTTTTAAAATAAAAATGTGAATGAAAATTTTTATTTGGTTTTAACTGGATTCCTTAAGACATTTTAATTAAGACCATTTGGCTGACATTTGCATTGTATTTTGTCCGATTGATTCAGATAATTGAATTGTCACATCTTCTTATATATATATATATATATATGGGAGTTGGCTAGAGG
>JAVXUL010000002.1:5576966-5590988 GCA_035590515.1 Trichilia minutiflora | reverse complement strand
ACATATTATGGACTCCGGCATTCTGTACTCTGGACAAAATTTTTCTTGGTAAGGAACACAAAGTTCTTGTTCGAGTATGTCTTCACTAAGCCCGAGGCGATTAAACTCGAATTAGAAAGTAACCATTTCTGATCCAGGGATTGATCCCTAGCCTGTCTTATGATATCTAAGCTACGGGAGTTCAGCTCTGATTCTCCCGACCAAAAGAGGGGTTCACTAAACGTATTCGGAACGGGGAGGTGTGCCTCAGAGTTTCAATTTCCTCCCACAAAGAGTCATTTGCTCTTCTAGTCTTTATTACTGGTGAGGTTTTCCTTGATCGGGTTGGGATTCTGAGGCCTGGCTTGAAGGTACACCCACCCAGGATTCTTCTCGAGGTTCTTTTTGAGCACGAATATGTACTTTATTTTCTCTATGAAAGGCAGGGAGTCCGATATCTGTCCCACAGTACATACAGTCCCACCAGTGTCCTCCAGCTGTTCAGGTTTAACTGGTAGGGGGCTATTCTCATGTTGGTCAGGAGCATGCAAAAATATAATTGCAGAGGCAACCTGACCCCTAAGTTGAATAACTCCTCGTTGAAGGTCACTTCACCCTCAAGAGGATGGTTGGACATTTCACTGGCCTCGGGGGCTCGGAGGTATATGTCTTCAGGGATATCAAAAACGATCGTGTAGGCCTCTAGGTCGGTTTTTAGGACTGTGGAAATGAATCAATCCTGCTCAAACGGAGATCGAATTTCAGAAATGGGCTCGGGGCTGGCAACTAACTCCAAGCCCTCTCTTACGTTATCTCCCCCTTTAACAGCCTCAGGTCGGATCAGAGAGTTAGAAATAGATGCCATTTCTGCTCATAAAAACAAGAGGTAAAAAGGGGTCAGGTTGTTGTTTAGGGATCATTGACAACCCTACAATATTTTTCTATATGGTCCCTAACGGATCACCTATCCTAACTGTTTCCTATTATAACTAAACATGCATCCACAATATTTTATTCACAGTACAGAAAAATATCACTATAAATCCGAAGGAAGGTGAGAAGAAACTTATCGAATGTGATGTGTTGCGGACTTGTCCGAAGAGAAGGAAAGCTGAGACTGCTGCGAACTTCTGAGAATGACGGAGAATGCCTTGGCAAGTACACTCGGAGTGCTTTTGCTTGCAAGTGAAGATAGAAAAAGAAGAAAATATTTGCCAGAAAAGGGACGAGATATTTATAGACAAACCAAAGGGATCACGATCGTTGATTCTGATCAAACGGACAGGGGGATGCCACATCACCCTAATACAAAACGTCAAGGGTCGATTTCTTTTTAAAATTTAAATGAGGTGGGACTCACCCTGGCAATTACATGATGAGGGCCCGAATATCGCGGCCTTTCAGATTGGTCTATCAATAAGGTAATGACATGTGTAATGATGGTTGTATTCCCAAAGAGGGTAACTAAAACGTAACGGCAGCCACTGCCAGCCGAGCAGAAGCTGGTCAGTTTTTAATTAAAATCTTATTTAATTAAAAACTGGGAGGCTTAGTATTTGGATATTTTGTCAAGGCCCAGCCCACGAGTCCAGGCCCATCTCCAAGCCTACCATACAGGTATATTACCCCCGAGTGGACCCCTTGATACGACGTTGTCCCGAGAAGTCATCCACACCACACAGGAGATAATGGAGATCGCCTCGGGTACTCTTTCTGAGGCTATTGGTTAGAAGGTCTCCTTTGAGTTATTCACAGCTAATCCGCACTCGGGCAAAGGGTCCTCAACGGCAAGCCTTCCGGACCCAGGCTCAGGGGGTCGGACTGATATGTTCTATATAAAACGACAGAGACTCGCAAGCACCCAAGGTATACAGGCCTCCACAACGTTATATTCTGGTGTCATCAAAGCTATAGCCCGCTGTATAAGGGCCTTCCGAGAACTAGGAGACTTCATTCTCAAGAGAACTGGAAGCTTCACTTGGAGGAACCTACACTTGGGGTCTCGGGGTTGACGTGGTAGGAACAATATCATAGTTTTTCACGCCCTTGATTTCTGCAGCAGATTATCTTAGGCACGTCAGCCATGCAACAACACGTGTTCAAAGGTACAAACTCCTAGGCTTCCAGTATACAGCATCCAGAAATCAAAGGAGGTACATTCAATGAAATCCGAATACACTTTTTATAGACACACACTCTAAGATATTCTCTCTCACATTTTTTCAATTACGTTATGCATTATTTTTAAAAAATAGAACATTCTATACTCTCATGCACACCTCTCTCACACACAAAGTAAAACCCTCTCTGACTTAAGTATCGGAGGGTTTTCGTCGAAAAATCGGCTTTATCCCTAAGGTGTTAAGTATTTTATAGTCCCAGATTAAGGACGAGAAGAGAAGATCAGCTGGTACTCGAGATTGAGAACGCCACCAACTTCTTACATCAACCTTTTTTACTAAAAAATTTAATTTTAAAATATATTCTAAATAATATTACATATATTTATTAGAGCGTAAAACGTAATAAATTTTTAATACTATTATTTTAAAAAAAATTAATGATATTATACTGGATAATCAAAAAAATTTGATCCTCTACATATATTAAATAATTATCATTTTAAATAAAACTTTTCATCATGCATAAACTTGTTCCCGTTGGGTGACAGCTCCCAAGGATATGATCCGTTTGCCATTGCCATTCATTCAATATTTCAATTGTTGGAATTTTCTCTCTCTTCCCAAATTTATTATATCATCAGAAACTCCATAACCATGCTTAAGTGAAACCTGGTTAAGCTTCGATGAGCCTGCGGTGATAAGACTATAAAAGGAGAATGTTCATTGGCTCCAGATACAGCATCCCTTCTCATTATCTGCAAAGCCTCCATTACCTGCAAATTTTCTTCGTTTTGTCCTTATCCTTGTTTCAGGTTTCATTTATGTATTTGTTTTTATAATTTCATGTAAAGCTTCTTTGTCTTTATATGTTATTTGGTAGTATTGGGTTTCTTTACATTGCTGTTGCATTTTGAATCTCACGATATGTTAACCGTTTTGTTTTGGCAGAGAAATTGAATAAGATGGCAGAAAATGGAGAGTTCAATTTTACGAGCAGAGCTAAAACGGGACGCAACACCTTAGAAAACTCTGAACAAACAAGAAGGAAGCGGTTGTTTGTCATGATGACAGCACATCATCGGTGAAGGCGTAGATACTTGGCGAGCTTCACTCTCTTCAGTAGAAGAGACCAGCACCCAACACGGCCATCAAATCCACTCTGTCCGATGGTTCTTTTTCCTCCATCTCCGAAGAAGAATGCCAAAAGCAGCAACTTCAGTCCGTCAGGTAAACCCATCATGCTGTCTTCTTCTGTTGTCACTCTATATTAATTTAGTCAGTACTGAATTGATCTGCATGCATGTATTTATTTGTTCTTATATATTTATATTTCACTTTCAGCGATTGTTTGGCATCTTTAAAAAGAAAAAGGGTACCCTGCAGCTAGGAAGGCAGAAATTCAGAAGGTGGCGAGTATGCATATTGGCCATTATTGGTAGTGTGTGACATAAATATCATTCGTGATGTCGATTTTTCCGCTTGTATTTTGTATTGAATTCTATTTATTAATAGAAGAATTTATTTTTTATTTATATATATTTATTGCTTTTTTTTATAATTTTATGTATACTATAAAGAATGTATATGAATTGTCTTAATAAACATTTATCAGATTTTTTATAGATGCGTATAGTTTATATGATATATAAGTATAGGGTTGGTCATATCTTATATATTAAAGTTAATTTGGTTATGTGTTGTTTATATAAGAGTATGGTAGATGATCAAGATAGGATTTATTAACTCGACAAGTTTAATCGAGAGTTTTTATTGATTCTATTTAAGTCGAATTTCTAAACGAATGTTGATGGATGTGCCATAGCACTTACTATTTCACACAAAAAGTTCGTGGGGACGTATTTATCACATAGTGATTGACAATTAGTAAACAAATCGATATTAGGGTTTTGATATTTTATGAATCCTTACTTGATTATGATTTGATAATGAAAGGATATGATTCATATGGTATGTACAATAAATAAAACGTTTGGTGAAGAATTTTTTCATCGTGATTTAAGGGTTATGACGTATTGCTAAATGCCAACCATAGTCATGGAGTGATCGAAATATTCGAAGTTAAAATATTCGGTATACGCTTACGACTAAGTTACGGTAAACCTTCATGATCACACAAAAAAAAATCCTTATATGTTTCTTTAACGAGAGAGAGATAAAATATTATCTGTAGAGGGTTAACACCTTCAGGGATAATATAAGGACCGAAATAAATATATATATATATAAGTGTTATATATATTTGTTATTATTTAAAGTGTTAAAGAATAATATATTCAATAGATTTATGTAATTTAGTATAAATTACATGTAAAATTGATAATAATAATTATAAAAAATGTTAAAATATGATTTCAACATAAAATGATTGATTATATATTAAAAATTTAATTTGGATAAAAATAACTATTTTACCCCTATGTGATATATATTATATTATATAATTTAATATAAATTACATTCAAAAATTGATAATTGTGATTATCAAATTTATTAAAATATAATTTTAATGTAAAATGATAAAATCTAAATTAAAATATTTAAGTTAAATTTTTTTATTATTTTACCCTTATGTTATATTTTGATCAAAGACATTATGATAAATATACCATAATAATAAATTTTAGAAATTTATAAAATTAATTAATTTGCATATTTATCAATTTATTTAATTGTTAACTAATGAGATAAATGTTAAATATATGAAAGGTTTATATATTAACACTTGGATGAATTTGATTTGTCCAAATATGTAATTTTTTGTTAAATATCTTGTTGAAAAAAATTTGCGAGTGATACGTGGGATCTCATTAGGAAGAAATATGGCCCTTCCGTCCTAGGCATTTCAGCCTCCCAGGTGGCCTCAAGACCTAGGGAGTCACCCTCCTAGGTAGATTAGGCCTCAAGTCTCAGGGAGTTAGCCTTTCGAGAGGACCCAGTCTCCCACCTCGGGAAGTCATCTTCTCAGGTAAATCCGCCTCAGGTCTCATAGAGTCAATTTCTCAGGCAAACACGCACTCCTTTAGTGTGCGCTCGATGAATCTCAGGTGCTTCACCCCCAGGATTTAGCGACGTGTCACAACTCTTAGATAACAACGGTTGAAGCTCTCAGGCAAATGGCAGCCAAAACTCTCAGGAGGTCCGTGCCTGCCTTAGGATTATCCCATTCATCCCCCAGAAAGTGCAGAGTCAGCCTTACAACTGCAGTGGGCTCCCCAAGGAAAATGTCTCCCCTTAGGATTATCCCATTCATCCCCTAGAAAGTGCAGAGTCAGCCTTACAACTGCGCTCAACGACTCTCAGATGGTTTACTCCCAGTATTCAGTGACACGTCACAACTCTCAGATAAGAACGATTGAAGCTCTCAAGCAGATGGTAGTCAAAGCTCTTAGGAGGTCTGTGCCTGCCTTATGATTATCCCATTCATCCTCCAGAAAGTGAAGAGTCATCTTTACAACTGCAGTAGCCTCCCCAGGGAAAACGTGTCCCCTTCACCAACATGCATGCGACCCCAATCAGAGAACTCTTAGTCACCCGCCCACGCTATCAAAAACAAGAATGATCACTGACGTAACAAGTCCTATGATGAAAATAAATGCCCTATCCTAGGAACTGTTTGTCCCATCCTTCGTCTATTTTCAGACAATGTGACAGTAGCAGACTTGGGATTTGTAGAAGTGTCAACTGAAACATTAATAGAAGGCGACTACACATGACCCAAAGGCACTAGAATCCCATCATTCTCATTCTTCGACGCCTAGTCACATTATCAAGACATTATATAAAAGGGGTTCTCCATCAAAGAGGAGAGGTCGAAGCTGGAGATTTTTGGCCTTCTACGTATTTTTCTTGTCACTCCTCTCTCGATTTCCTCTTCTCCACACTTGGTACAGGTGCTTCCTTTCCTGTATTCTATGTCGATTTACCTATCGGAATTTATCATATATTCTCTCACTATATCTGACTTAGGCATCGGAGTTTTTCTGTCGAAAACTCCACCGACATAACTCCTAACATTTTATTGTCTTGCAGGAACTTGGAGGTGAGGTTCTGCAAGCAGGGATCTGGTCAACAACCCTCTTCGACGTGAATCCGTTAACATAACAGTCACGTTCATATTCACACCTCAACATATCTGTTGGTTGATTTTAATCTTGGTTGTACACATCTAATATAGATGTTGTTGTATCACATAATTTTTAATTAAATAACATTATTTATAAGACAAATATTGTATTAAATAATTAAAAAATAAAAATATATAAATATGATTTTATTTTTATTTTATAAAAGAATGGAAGAAAATCATCTCTTTCTCTCCATTTGGAATGGATGGCCAAATAAAGAACTCATAACGATATAAAGAACTCATAAGGATAGATGTTAATTGAAGAGAGTTTATGGTTTTAAGTTTAAAATTCATCAATCCTTTAATTTGCATGGTAATCTCTTCAAACCTTAATTTGATTTCTTTAGGTTTTTATTATTTTCTATGATTTTTGGCATGGAATTTTAGAGAGGAAAACTTCAATTTTTGTATATCTAGGTCATACTTTCCTTCAATTAGTATTAGAGCTTAATTGAATGATGGTTATGATGTTGTTTAGTATATGTTTTGTTCAATTGGAATTAGAGCTTAATTGAATAATGGTTATGATGTTGTTTAGTATGTGTTTTGTTTGATTTCGTAAAGGATACCAATATGGGTATTATTTGGCCATGATGGATAACGACATAAAATTGTTTTTCATGAGTTTCTAACATGATTAGATGATAAATTATGTAATTATGGAATATATGAATTTATAATGTGATTAAATGTTGAACATATGAAAGGTTTATATATTAACACTTGGATGGACTTAATTTGTTTAAGTGTGTAATTTTTTGTCAAATGCCCTTGATTTTAATCTTGGTTGCATCCATCTAATATAGATGTTATTGTATCACATAATTTTTAATTAAATAACATTATTTATAAGATAAATATTATATTAAATAATTAAAAATTAAAAAATAAAAATAAAAATATATAAATATTATTTTATTTTTACTTTATAAAAGAGGAGAAGAAAATCATCTCTTCTTTTTCATTTGGAATGGACGACCAATTGAGGAATTTATGGAGATAAATATTAATTGAAGAGGGGTTATGATTTAAGTTTAAAATTCGTCAATCCTTTAATTTATAAGATAATATGTTAAAACCTTAACTTGATTTCGTTAGTTTTTTATTATTTTCTATGATTTTTTACATAAAATTTTATTAAAAAAAAAAACTTCAATTTTTATATGTCTAGGTTATAATTTCCTTCCATTGTCACCGTTATACTCTCCAACACTCCATATTAGCGACCGTGCACTCAAGTTTACTCACGTGCTATACAATCCCTCCCCTGCTGGTATTAAAATATTACATTGAGCAGAGCTCTAGCTCTGATTTTTCTCATTCGATTAACCTGAACACGAAAATTAATATTAAAGTTTAAATCCGTCAACTTTGATCATTAATTAACGGAGTAGAACTATACGAGCAAGCTATAAAGTATGAGAAACGTTCATTCATCAAATCAACTGGTGCATTAGCCACATTATCCGGTGCAAATTGATCATTAATTAACGGAGTAGAACTATACGAGCAAGCTATAAAGTATGAGAAACGTTCATTCATCACATCAACTGGTGCATTAGCCACATTATCCGGTGCAAAGACAGGAAGGTCGCCAAGAGACAAACATGTTGTTAAGGACGAAACCACTGAAAATGAGCTCTGGTGGAGAAAGTAAGTTCTATGCTTTTTCTCACCTTATTATTTTATTTCCTGGTTACTCATCTTCTTCTTACTTTTACGTACTTGACAATATACACTTTATTCATATACATATTATGTATAAAGGGGCTCTCGGGATATAGATCTGGACGAGCAAACTTTCTTGGTGAGCACAGATTGATTACTTAAAACTTATTGGATAAGGTAACTAATTGATTGATTAATTAAGTTTCATCCGTAATTCTTTTTTTGTTATCCTGTATTTTTTAAAGACTTAATTATTCAAACCTTAGTGTTTGAAAGAAACCGAATCATACTTTGTGCTTTGATTTTTTTGTTAAGCCATGTGAACTTCTGACTAGATTGTAATTTAGTAATTAAACAGTTTCCATACTGTAAATAATATCAGTTTGCTTGTAAGCCACAACTTTTCCTGTATCGTATTAAGTACATAATATGATAATATCAAGTCATTGATACGACTTGTTTATTTGCTGGCAATTATCTTTCTCTGTGCCCATTCAATGGTGGTGGTAAACTGTTGCTTACTCTCGAGTCGAAAACAACTGCTCCTCGGCTTGGTATTCTTTAATTATGAGGACGGTGGCAACAGCCTATTTTGACAAAACTAATTCGATAAAGCTGAAGCTGATGTCACAGTGCAACAAGTTAAATTTAATGGTTTCTGGGCCCAAAATTAAAGCCAGAAATACGCAATCTTACAAAACATAGTCTATAGAGAAAGGCATTTTGTATCTGTTTCTTCAGGAACCATACAGGATAGATTTAAAAGGTTGACATCCCAACAAAGGCTAGGCGCCATCTTTTATAGCATTCTTATCGAATTGATGTTAGGGAAACGAGTCAATGCCGGAAAGAGCTCCTGTATGCAATAGAGGACACCATTGCGTATTGTCAATTCCCGGTATTGCAAAAAAAAATGGCTTCCTTGTTTCGATATATTCACAAGATATTGAGCCGTGAAATGTAATATATGTAAGTGTGTATTTCAGGTCTTTGTGAATGATTAATTTCTCAATTGGGACCCAGAACACATGATTAAAGTCCGAATTACTTCTGCTAGAGTATACCATTCCTTGTTCATGCACAACATGTACGTAACATACATACTGGCAGAATTTCCTGTCTGGTCATCCTGATCGCCAATGATTCAGTTTTGAAATACAGATTTCATATCTATTTTCTGAACTCTGGGGGTGACAGGTGCATCCAACCCACTCCAGAAGAGTTAGAAGATTTTAGTACTGGGGACTTCGAAGATTTTAGTACTGGGGACTTCACAATATAACATGCTGGGCAGTTTCCATGCAATCGTTATACTCACTATATGACTTCCTCTACTAGCATTGACATAAATCTTGCTAGGAAAGAGATGGTCATTCTTGGAAATCGGTTTGATGGAGAAATGAAGAAAGTTCTCTTCAGCTTAGTGCATTATGTAATGCCTAAACGTAAAACCTTCCCGCTAAACTCAGGGTGCAACATGGGAAAAAATGGAGATGTTGCTCTTTTCTCTGGACTTCCAGGTACAGTTTCATTTGATGAATTGTCGCTGATAGGTGCGCCGTTGCTATCTCCACTTGAGACCCTCTGATGAATCTGCCTTTTGGTTTCATTCAGGGGCGGGAAAGCAACTCTGTCTACTGATCATAATCGGTATTTATTGGAGATGATGAGCACTACTAGAGTGAGAATGAAGCGTCAAATATTGAAAGTGGGTATTATGCCAAGTGTATTGATTTGTCAAGGGAGAAGGAACCTGACATCTGGAATGCCATCAAGTTTGGAACAAGTAATAAAGCTCTCTTTATCCAGATTTCTTTGAAGACCAACATTTTAGCGTTTGACTGTCTGCGTCTGGCAATGGCTGTGCTAGAAAACATTGTGTTCGATAAGCATACTCGAGAGATAGTTTACTCAGACAAATCTGTCACAGGTAAATAAGATACTCCAGAAATATTAGCATTATTTCGTTCGAATGGACATGATTGCTGCAGAGAACACTCGGGCTGCATATCCAATAGAATACATCCCAAACGCCAAGGTACCTTGTACTGACCCTCATCCCAAGAATGTAATCCTTCTGGCATGTCATGCATTTAGTGTGCTTCCACCGGTGAGAAAGTTGAGTTTGGCGCAGACGATGTACCATTTCATTAGTGGCTACATTGCTCTGGTAACACAAAGAGACCTGTCTGTCACAATCTTTAATTTTCATCAGAGATCCAATATGTGATAACAAATATTTAATGTGTTAAATCTCTGGACGGGAAACAGGTTGCTGGAGCAGAGGACGCTGTGAAGGAGCCCCAGGCGACATTATCAGCATCAGCCTGTAAATGCTGCATCCTACCAAGTATGCTGCCACTCTGGCCGAAAAGACGCAAAAGCACGGGGCTACAGGATGGCTCGTTAATACTGGCTGGTCCGGTTGAAGGCATGCATTTACAGCAATCACATACCTAAATCGAGCACACATTTTTTACCATTGGCCACGTAAATAAATACTTTTTTCCATGCAAAATTTCTAGACGCTTTCACTTTTTGTGGTAGATATTATTAAATTAGCTTATATTAGAAGAATCATTGATGCAATACATTCTGGTTCTCTTTTGGAGGGAAACTACACCGAGACTGAAGTGTTTGGACCTGAGATCCCTACTGAGATTGCAGTACCTTCAGAATTGCTGAATCCAGAAAACACCATAAGCTGGCTTCGTTCATTTCATCACTTTCATTTTTAAAAGCCTTTGACAACTTTTACCGTTACTTCTCTCACTGATGTATCCAATTTTGAACTGCCGTGGTCAGACAAGAATGCCTACAAGGAAAAACTCGTGAAGCCAGGAGGTATTGTTAAGAAAAATTTTGACGGCTTTGTGAGTCGCAAGGTTGGAGAAGACAACAAGCTGAGTGAGGAGATTCTTGCAGCTGGACCAGATTTCTGATCAGAGTCTTTAAGATCAGCGTGGTCTGAGAACTGTAGTATGTGAGAAAATAATTCCCGGGGTGCGCAATGAAGCCACATGTTTGTTCAATCCACGCAAGCTTCCTCTACTTCTAAAAAAACACAGCCTCCATTGTTCTTCAAAACTGCCTACCAAGAGGCAGTTATTAGATTTTGGATTAAGTTTTGATCAGACTGGTTTTGTTGTTTGGGCGACCTTCACCACGGATTTGCAGGGTAATTTCCATTAAAGTTTATGTTAAAATGTCTGTAAGACAGAAATTTTCATCGGAGAAACATACCAAAAAATGAAGTTACTTTGTATCAATGGATCTGATGTTATGCTACCCAAACAAAATGAAAAACAATAAAAATCAGATTTTTGCCCTCTTTGAAGTCGCATCATCATGTTACATATTATATGAAAAATCTATTCAACAAATCCAACATCGCTTGAGAATAAATTTGAATTTTGATTCCCCTATTATAATAATAAGATTACATGCAATTTCAAAATAGTATTCTGCTTGCAGCACAAACTAGCAAAAGATTCCCAATGAATGAACTAAACATATGAAACATATGTTTTGCTAGCTAATTCAAAACAATTAGTTATAAGTTTTCCTAACCAGTGCCCTTAAAGCACTTGTCAAGATTCTTATATTTAGTAAATTATATTTTCCGATGCATTAAAATTTATCATTAATTACTATAAATAGATATAGAAACATTAACAAGTGCGCTCGTTAACAAAATCCATTAGTTATTAATAACCGAAAGAATATTAAAATATTTGCAAGAAATATTTTGTGTCGAGCAGCAATCCAGTAACTCATGATATTGAACGGAAAATGATAGAAATTTCAAGAGTATATAATTAATACTGTAATTGTAATTAACATTTTCCCAGAAAACCATATACTGCTGCATCCTGTAAATTGAACACTTGCCTCAACACTTATTTTCTCTGGCCAAACCAAAAATCAAGCATCCCTTGCACAGCATTAACGTTACATTAAATAGCTAAGACTCAACAGACGAGCTTGCATCATCTTTGTGCCTGATCATGCCAGAATCAACAAGAATGGGAATCTCTGCTGCAAGCCATGGTGCAAGGCCCAAACAAAGTGCATGTGCTATGCCAAACCTTGGACTGGCAAAATACAACCAAAAAAAAAGACAAAACGCCATCAATTAAGTTAGGAATTATACTAGCAAAAGAAAACTAAAAAGAGGTAAAACAAAAATCAAATCAATATTGCAAACAAGTTAAACTCACTGTGATAGTTCAAAAAAGAAAGTGTGATTTGTAAATGAAAACAGTGAGTGCAGGAAAAGAGATTAACTAGTACTGATATAAATTCTTATAGCTTCAAAGTTGGTTAGAGAGAATCCCTTTCCCATAAATAAATAAACAATATTACATATTTAAACTATTTACACCAATTTTGATATACAAACTAATGTGTCAAGAAGGTAGTGGATGGATGAAAACAAAAATAAAACTTGTTAGAAAAGATGATGTGAAGAGACATAGATTGTATTTGTAGTATTACTCGTTCTCCTTTTGGGCTTAGATTTATTTTGGGTTCGAAAACATCCTCCAGCACATACAACTCCTTTGTTGCAAAGATCTTGCAACGACATACACAACTCCTTTCTTGCAAACATCTTCCAAAAGCAAACGGAGTCATCTAACTCCTTTCATTTCCATCTTTTTTATTTGGATACAATTAGCAAATCTAAAATTAGACTTCCATCTTTTTCCATTCCTTTCATCTCAGAAAATATAAGCTGCTTTTATAATTGAAACATTAAAAAAATTATTTATAGAGAGAAAAAAAAAATTTGAAGACGTTTGCTAGTTGTTAATTGCTACCATAATTCAACGAATTTTTATTTTAATCCCGTTAAAATAACACCCAAAATTGATAATTTCTATTCATTCCCATCTATTAAATTTGTCAGTAGCTAAAAGCGTCACATAGGCACAGAATTCAGTGCATCAACTCGATCAACAACTCAAAATGCACCAAAACAAACTGAATAAATAAAAGTACCAATTTTTGGCCCAAAGTGGCTTGAAATGTACGGTCAAGCAAATCTTCCCTCCTCTGTACATCTACAAACATCACAAAAACAATCAGCATTAATTAAATGATAAAAAAACAAAAACAAATTAAGGGAAAAATGCAAAAAATGAAACTATCAAACCTTCTGGGTTTTCCCATCGAGCTGCGGGAGCTCGAGCTCGGGAGCCGTGGCAGGATACGTAACAGGGATATCAAACTGTAGATCAAACTCGTACTTTAAGAGGTTGTGGACATACCAGCACTTGCCGGTCCAACGCGTCCCCTCGGGATTGGCGGCTGAGATGCGGAACCAATCATTATCGTTGGACTTGTTCATCTGTGTATAGGCGATCAAAGCCTTGTACTCCTCTTTAAGCCGTTGCGTCCACGCCGCACCGTCCCTGGGACCGGCTTTCGTCGATAAAAGCGGAATCTGGGTCAGCGTTGACTTCGTGTTCGGATCCCATCCCTCCATTTTGCTAACCGTAAGCGTAGAGTTTGCCGATTGTGATTCTTGATCGATTGGATTCTATATCTCCGCGTGCGTTTTTCTTTTAGTTTAAAGGTCGAGACTTCTTTTTCCTTTTTCCCCGCAAAAGAAAACTGTTACGTGTGGCTGTGAGTGGGGTATAGTTGGGATTATAGATTGTTTTGTTGCAATGACGAAACTGTCCCTACCCTTTTAACCCACCATTTGAGTGGGTTAGGAGTAGGGCTGGAATCGGACTGGAATCCGTTTTTTTTTTTGTTGAATTAGTATTCGGTCCGATTAAAACTGGACCTGGATTTTTTAGTACAAATTCGATCCGATTAAAATTAGAGATCCGTTTTTTGGTCTCCGGTTCAAATCGGACCGGTATCCGGTTTAAATCGGATATCGATTTTATAAATAAAAATTATAATTTAAAATAAAAATTTTATTATTCATACAATTTAATCCCTATTTTTAAAAAAAAATTTTAAAATATTATATTTTAGTCTAAAAAATCTAAATCAGCCGTAATCATTTTCTTCGAGAAAACCCCATCTCACCAAACATCAATTAAACAAAGAGAAAAAAGCAACCTAATGAATTGTAAGTCCTTTTCTGTT